>WBNM01021496.1:8369-54990 GCA_013399055.1 Ramphastos sulfuratus | reverse complement strand
AAACAATTTAATCTGGGTCAGAAAATGATAACAATTTAATCTGGGTCAGAAAATAAAAACAATTTAATCTGGGTCAGAAAATGGAAACAATTTAATCTGGGTCAGAAAATAAAAACAATTTAATCTGGGTCAGAAAATGGAAACAATTTAATCTGGGTCAGAAAATGGAAACAATTTAATCTGGATTGAAAAATTAATTAATGTAGGTTTAAAAACAGAGGTTTTGTCCTTTGATTTTTTGGGGTGGTTCTTTTGGGTTTGTTTGTTTGCTTGTTTGTCTTTTTGATCTCATTTCTACTTGTGCCTGTGATTTAGTATTTTTTCCCTTGGGAAGAAGAACTTCCTTTTGGTTTCCTTTCTGCGTGCTGTCTGATGATTCCATTTGGTGTCTTCCACATCCTGAGCCATGTGAAACATGGGATAATTGTTTCCCATTCATCTTCTCCCTGGCACTCAGGATATTGTATTCTTCTTCTCATATCTGCTGCCTGCTCAGCTGAGTTATTTCCAGCCTGAACTCTTCTGGTCTATTTAATTTCTTATCTCCTTGTCATCCCTTTCATCCTTCTCTGCAGTGCTTTTGCTGTGTCCTGGTTGATATGCTGCAGCCAATAGCTCCAAGAAGTGTTAAAGCTTGTTAAATTGTTTGCATTGTTTTTTGCTCCTTCACAACAGCAGCTCTCAGCAGCCTGCTTGCTTTCTGACCACTCAGGGGTGCTGAGCTGATCGACTCAGAAAACTCTTTATAGTGACTCCAAAATCCCAATCAAGTATCCAGTTTCAAGTCCATTGCCTGGCCCCTGGCTGAACGCTTGCTCTGCTTTCTCCATCAGTGCACTGCTTTGCATGCCCTGGCACTGCCTCTGCTCTGCCAGCTCATCACCAACTCGCTCGGTAGCTGCCACCAATCCGCTTTAGCTCTCACTGCCAGGCGCTGATGTGGTTTCTGTGCTGCTCTCCCTCTTCTGGTGGGCTGTGCCAGAGCATCCCAAGCACCACATGCTCAAGCAGGTCCTTGGCAGAAGCCAGTAGCAAATTCCCTGTGGTAAATGCTGATCGTTTGAAAAAGTCATCTTGCCCTTGTTGAATTCCATTCCATTTCTCCCTGCTCACCCCTGCAGCCTGTTCCAGTCTGGCTGGATGGCAGCACAGCCTCCTGCTGTGGCAGCCTCTGCATCCAGCTTGGTGCCATCAGCAAACTTGCTGGCAATGCTCTCTGTGCCCTCATCCAGGTCACTGATGAATATATTGAACAGAAATGGTCCCAGCACTGACCCCTGTGGAGTGAACCTGAGGATGGTTGAGAGTTNACACAGGACTCCAGGTGGGGTCTGAGGAGAGCAGAGCAAAGGGGCAGAATCCCCTCCCTTGCCCTGCTGCCCACACTGCTCTTGCTGCAGCCCAGCACACAGTTGCTGTCTGGGCTGCACTCACACTGCAGCCTCATCTTGAGCTTTTCCTCACCCCAGCTCTGTGACTCTGTGGCAGGATGGGCTGGGGTGAACCCAGGAGAGCTCACGTGGGAGACATCTCTTGGGAGCAGCCCAGGTAGGGAAATGCTTCACTTGGTGTTTGTGTGGCTGAGATGCTGAAGTCATTGGGAAGACTGCAGGGCACAGAATGCAGGTTCCACTCAGGGTAGTGGTGATCAAGCTGCTTGCCAAGCAATGCTGCTGTTGAATTCCTTTGTGTTTCTCCAGCCTGCTGAAAGGTAGAAGCTGCACATGAAGGTCACACACATTGCTGGGACTCGTTGGATATTCTAATGACAGGCAAAATGTGATGGCTTCTTTTTCCTCCCATAATTACTTAAGCCTAAGGAGTTGAAGAACCTCTGTACCTTGGTTTTCCACCTCCTTTTTCAGAGGGAAAAAATGAATTATCTGTTGAAACCAACAACAAAAGTGCCTTCATCTTCCCTGGGCTGGCTGTGAAAGGATTTATAATAAATTGTTGTCAGGGCATTGTGAGCAGCATTGCAATAAGCACTCTGCCTGAGATTTGTGTCTGTGGCCCTAATCTGATGCTAAGATTGAACAGCTGCTGTGTACCTGTTGGCAGTGTGTGCCTGCCAGGGTGAAGCAATCTTTCTTTCCTTGTGCTTTCCTCTGCTGGAATGAAGCCAACCAAGTTCTATGGAAAGAAATGGGAAGGAATGAAAGTGTGGAAATTAACATCTAGGAAGGGGTGAGGTTGTCTGCAAAAGCTGCTGGCATCCTTCTCCAGCATTGCTCTCCCTCTGTACTGCTGAAACGTCTGTGGGGATGTTGAAGTTTCTACTCTTGCAGACCATCAGCAGCCCTGTGTGGAAAGCAGTCCAAAGACTTTAGACATAGAGCCTAAGTCCTGTAAAAACATTTTAAATGCTTGTAGGGAACAAATAAGAGCCTAAGAATTACAGCTTGGTTGGATCAATGAGACAGAAATGCTCAAACAACTCCACCATGGGCAGCAAGGCAATGTAGAGCAGCATCCCTGTGGTGATTCTGGGGGTTACCTGCCCACCCCCCCACCCCCCCCCATGAACTCACCCAGACTGGACTCAGGCAGCTGGAAGTTAAGGAATGAAGCTTCATATTCACAGCTTAGCACAAGATACAAGCAGATATTTACAATAGATTACAAATATTTGCAGAAATAATGCAAGTTAAAGGTAATACAGGAACAGAATAGAATCCTAGAATGGTAAGGTTGGGAGGGCCCTCAAGGATCATCCAGTTCCAACCCCCTGCCATAGGCAGGGACACCTCCCAGAGAGGCAGCACAAGAAGAGGGGACCAAGAACCAAGCAGTGCAACTCAGCCTCTGCTGGGTGATGTCCAGTGGCAGGCCAAGAGGCAATGGTGGAAGCTGAGGTGTAGGAGGGTCCATGTGAACCTGAGGATGATTTTTTTTCCCCCTGTGCAGATGACAGAGCACTGGAACAGGCTGCCCAGGGAGAATCATAGAATGGCAAGGTTGGAAGGGACCTCAAAGATCATCTAGTTTCAACCCCCTGCCTTAGGCAGGGACACCTCCCAGAGAGGGAGGTTGTGGAGTCTCCCTCTCTGCAGATATTCAAGAACCATCTGGATGTGTTCCTGTGTGATCTGCTCTGGGTGATGCTGCTCTGGCAGGGGTGGGACTGGATGAGCTTTGGAGGTCCCTTCCAGCCCCTGGCATTCTGTGATTCTATGAAATCAGGGGATCTTATCAGTAGATAAGATAGGCTCTTATCTACTGAACACTGACATGAACAGCAGCTGCCAGGCAAGGAGGGGCTGTGAAGCTGTCCACCAGCCAGTGCAGATGCCAATGCACACTGATAACAGAGGGAGTGCATCCCTGGGAACTGCAAGGCTAAAAAATGTGGGAATGTTGGAAGAGTTTGCAGCAAGAGTAGGGGACTGAAATGATTTGCATCAGTTCCATGCCCAACAGAGGGGGAAAATCCAGGCAGTCATGAACACTGAATGTGATGGCAGTTAAGGACCACTGGCCCACAGCCCAGGGGCAGGGCATGTGGCGAGCAGTGTGGCTTGCATCTGATCACCATGACAGTTAATCATAGTGGGAAATGATCAGAAGCAGCCACCAGAGCATCAGACTGCCCATTAAAGAAAAAAAAAAGGCAAATGCAGTCGTGAGCCTAACTCAGCATGTGGTGAGCAAATTGAGCACAAGATGGGAAAGGACATCAAATGAAGCAGCTTTGTAATGACTGCTGCTGCTGCTAGGGGTCTGAGAAATGAAACAAGAGCAGGGTTCTGGCTGCTGAAAGGAAGCTCCTTCTAATTGGCACTTTCTGAAGCCTAATTGGACAGTTCAGATCTCTGGACAGTTAGAAGTCGTGGTCCTAATCTGCTCAGGCAGTCCAGCATCCACTGAAGGAAGGCTGGGCTGACCCCCTCTGAGGCAGTGCCAGCAGCACCAGAGGGGCTTGTGGCTTCCTGTACTCATGAATGCAGCCCGAGGTGGGGCTTGGTGCAGGCCACTGCAACGAGTCAGAGGAAAGGACCTTTTATTCCTTCAGCCCCTGGCTGTGCCCTCTGGGAATAGCTGTTAGGGGCTGTCAGCCTGAGCTGGCCATTCTCTAATGCAACCAGATAGAGAACTGCATCTAAAGCAGCTCCACTCTGGGCTTCATCACACAGATCCTGCAGATTTGTCTGCAGATTTGTCTGTTCGTGGGTGTCTGGAGGAGCAGGGCTCCCGAAATCATTACACTGGGAGGCCAAAGGAAAATGGCTTTAGAGAAGCTTTCTGAATTGTGGGGGTAGACTATGAGGCCAAAAAGTCTCTCCTGCCCTTCTGCAGGTGTGCTGCAGCCACACTGAGGACAGCAGCACACAGCTGGCTGAATTCTGAGTTGAACCAAGAGCTTCCTGGGTAGATATTGGGCAATAAAGACATTTTGTCTGTGAGTGAGGAACAGGTTTGCAGGGAAATAGCTGAAATCTTCATTGGGCATCCATGGTAGCTCAATTTTTGCAGCCAAAGAAAGCTTTGGACACCCTGGAGGTGTTCAAGGCCAGGTTGGATGGGGCCTTGAGCAACCTGCTCCAGTGGGAGGTGTCCCTGTCCATGGCAGAAGGATTGGAACTGGATGAGCTTTAAGGTCCCTTCCAACCTGAGCCATTCTAGGACTCTGTGAATCAGGACTGCAGGTAGGATTTGTGGCACTACTTTGACTTCATGCATCTGCATTCTCCTTGTGTGTCTTGGAGGTGCCCAAGTGATGTTTCCAAACTGCCTGTACAGACTATTTCTTTTGAAAATAATTTTGGGGGTGTGAGGGTCCAGATGGTTGCAAAGCAAAGAACAGGCAGTGCCACTCCACTTTATTTCCACCATCAGTCATTTCTTGTTATTAACATCTTGAGCTAATTGCACTGCTCTGAAGCAGAATGTGGCTGCCCAGAGAGGTGGTTGAGGCCCCATCCCTGGAGATATCCAAGGTGAGGCTCAGTGTGGCTCTGGGGGATCTGATCTAGTTGAGAATGTCCCTGTTGACTACAGGGGGGTTGGATTGAGTCAGCTTTGGAGGTCCCTTCCAACTCAAACCATTCTCTCATTCCACAATCACTCTACATGAACTGGACCCTTACTCAGTGTCCTCCAAGGAGCTGGGGGCTGGCAAACCTCCTGCTGTAGGATGTAGGTCTCATCACACCACCCCTGCCAGGCAATTTGTGCACAGGCATGCAGCAGCAGTTAAACGAAAAAGCCTTTAGGCAATCCTCTGGAGCTGAAGGTGAAGCACCTGCTGCACAGGAGGCAGGACTGAGAAATGAAAAATAAAAATGTCACTGCAGAACAAGTAAGAGGAATCCATAATTATTTCTGCTTTAAGAAGCCTTGCAGGAAAATCCTGCTGAGGGAATAAAAGGGATGACATTTCAGCAGCAGCTGGGCAAATGTCCCTTATCCCTCTGAATGAAAGTCAGCCTGACTGTCAGAGAACTTGGGCATTCATTTAGAAAGAAAATTGGGCCTTGATGCACTAAACATTAGTCACAAGATTCTGAAAGCTCCCTCTTTGTGCCGTGCTTGAATGAGTTTGTCCCTTCTGAGAGGCCTCACATCCATAAGGGAAAACTTCTTCCCTCTGAGGGTGGCAGAGCACTGGAGCAGGCTGTCTGGAGAGGTTCTGGAGTCTGCTCTGGAGCCTTTCAAAACCCTCCTGGACATAATCCTGTGCAACCTGATCTTGGAGAACCTGCTTTAGCAGCAGGCTTGGACTGGATGAGCTCCACTGGTCCCTTCTGCTCCTCTCCCATTTCAAACCATTGCCCTCACCCTGTCCCTGCAGGCCTTTGCAAATTGTCCTTCTGAAGCCTTCTTGGAGCTTCCCCAGCCACTGGCAGGCTGCTATTGGGTCTCCCTGGAGCCTTCTCCTCTCCACGTTGCTCTCCTCTTAAATTCCTTCTTTTTTTTTTTTTTCCCTTTTTTTTCAATTTTCTTTTCTTTTTTTTTTCTTTGTTTAATTTTTTTTAAATCTAGAACCTGGTTTTAAATTTAAAAAAACAAAACCAAAACAAAACAAACAAAAAACCCAACAAAACAAACAAAAAAACCCCAACCCAACCAACCATACAAAACCAAAAATGAAACCCCAAACCTGGTCTTATGTTTGAGTCGCATGAGAGGTTGCCAAATGTGTCTCAGAACCCCAACTGCATATTCACATCTACTGATTTCTCCTTATCTACCATGTTAGCAATGCCTTGGAACATGAGCTGCCTTGCCTGGCTTTGTGCTTCCCATCTTAAATCAAGCTGTGTCTTCCCAGCTGTTGTCCACCTTTAAGACAGTTTACAGAGATGAGCTCTGCTAAAAGACAGCTTCTAAAGTAGGGCAGGAGGCTGCCCCTGCCTTTGCTTTCCTCGCTGCTGTGCCCAAGGTAACTTTCAGGACTACTGAGGCTGTGAAATGCTGAACTTTGCTCACTGTCCTAGCAACTGATGGTTCTCTAGGCAGGCTTTAGGTGCTAAATGTTGTCTGTCAATTCCAAACCCTTTTGCAGTGGGATGAGCTTATAAAAAGCTAAATTTAAAAGTCAGTGCATGGCTTCCAGCTCTCATTTTCTTAAAAGCATCTGGAGATAAGGAACTGGGATGATGTTTTCCTGAAAGCAATGGGGCCAAAGAGCTTCTCAGCCTGGGATATTCACATGCAGGCCTGAAAAAGTCAGTCTCTTGTAGGTTTACATCTCTTCAGTCTTTGAAACAAACCAATTTGCTTGGTCTTTGACCCTAGCATAAAAGTAACCAACTTGGTCCCTGGTAGTAGAAGTAGAGCATCCAGGAGCATCTAATTCATAGCACTCTTGGTGGAATATTCATCACTTCTGCATCTCTGGTTTGTCAGATGAACTGGAAAGCTATTTAAGCAGAACTTGGGAAGATTTGGGTGCCAAAGGATCTGATGTTAGAAGTCTGCCAACGGGAGCTCCCAACCCTTTGCATCATGGTTGGTGGCTGCAGACTCTGCTCACTGCTGCCTGGGATAGGACAAGGAGCACAGGAGGTTCCAGCTCAACACAAGGGGCAACTTCTTGCCTGGAAGGGTCCCAGAGCCCTGGCACAGGCTGCCCAGAGAGGTTGTGGAGTCTCCTTCTCTGGAGCCTTTGCAGGCCTGTCTGGATGTGTTCCTGTGTGCCCTGAGCTGGATTGTCTGGTCCTGCTCTGGCAGGGGGGTTGGACTGGATGATCTCTTTGAGCCCCTTCCACCCCCTGACATCCTGTGAGCCTCTGATCCTGTGCAGATGCTGTAGGTAGCTTTTCTTATTTACAGATGATGTCATCTTAGTGATAATCAGAAAGAACGATGAGGAAAATGCTCTCTTGCAGCACTCAAAGCAATCTGTTGGATTATTTCTGTACAATAGAGTGCAGGACACTGCACTCTTTCAGCCTCTGTATTCCTGATGGCTGAAACTGAATTAGCTGGNGTGCCCAGCTCTGCAGGGAGCCCATAAGCCTCATCTCCTGTCCGGGCAGAGGACTGGGCACCAGTGATGTTTTAGCCACCTCAGTCTATTTATGTTTAAGATCGAAGGCTGCCCGACGGCACCGAAGCTCTTTCACGCCCCGCAGCAGGCAGCGCAGTGGGTTGGGTACTGAGGCCTTTGGGCACCGAGCGCCAAGCGGTATCGCAGAAGGTTTCTCTCAGCAGTGCACTGCTCTCAGGTGCTTTATTTGGCAGCCTGAGCGAGATGCGAGCCCAAAACCTGAGCCCGTGCTGCCACCCGGAGGATTTCCGAGAGGCTGTCCCTCAGCGGCAGCCGCAGCGGCCGGGAGCGGGCTGCGCAGACACGGAGCGGCAGGGCTGGGGAGGGAGCTCTGCAGGGCTCGGAATGGGACCTTGGCAGGGCTCGGAATGGGACCTCGGCAGGGCTTGGAAGGGACCACCCTCNTCTCCTTCTCTGGAGCCTTTGCAGGCCTGTCTGGATGTGTTCCTGTGTGCCCTGAGCTGGATTGTCTGGTCCTGCTCTGGCAGGGGGGTTGGACTGGATGATCTCTTTGAGCCCCTTCCAACCCCTGACATCCTGTGAGCCTCTGATCCTGTGCAGATGCTGTAGGTAGCTTTTCTTATTTACAGATGATGTCATCTTAGTGATAATCAGAAAGAACGATGAGGAAAATGCTCTCTTGCAGCACTCAAAGCAATCTGTTGGATTATTTCTGTACAATAGAGTGCAGGACACTGCACTCTTTCAGCCTCTGTATTCCTGATGGCTGAAACTGAATTAGCTGGGATTATATTTAAGCAGTATTAACTGCAGCAGACCCTCCAGGTTGGCAAGTAGCTAGTGTATAAAAGGGGGTTACCAACTCACTGCAGTGAGGTTCTGAGCCTCCTGCAGTGCTATTTCTCTTGTGCCCTCCCAGCCAGAACCTTTGTCTGAGGCATGGGCAGTAGCAGCAGCTCTGAGCCCACCTGCAAGAGCCTAGGGTGAGTAAAGAGCCATGTTCNAGACACGGAGCGGCAGGGCTGGGGAGGGAGCTCTGCAGGGCTCGGAATGGGACCTTGGCAGGGCTCGGAATGGGACCTCGGCAGGGCTTGGAAGGGACCACCCTCGGCAGGGCTTGGAAGGGAGCTCTGCAGATCTCTGAGCCCAGCCCCTGCCAGTGCAGCACCACCCGGGACAGCGCAGGCAGGGATGCAGCCAGCTGCACCTCCAAGGTCTGCAGAGCAGGAGACTCTGCAGCCTCCCTGGGCAGCCTGCTCCAGGGCTCCAGTGCCCTCACACCAAACAAGTTTTAACTCGTGTTGAGGGGGAGCTTTCTGTGTTCCAGTTTGTGCCCATTGCCCCTTGACCTGTCACTGCTTCAAAGAGCCTGGCCCCTTCTTCTTGCCCCGACCCTTCAGATACTTAACAAACACTGATCAGATCCCTTCTCAATCTTCTCTTCTGCAGGGTCAGCAGCCCCAAGTCTCTCAGCCTTTCCCCATCAGCTGTGCCCCAGTCCCTTCATCACCCTTGTAGCCTCTGTGGGACACTCTCTAGTGTCTCCCTGTCCCTCTTGAGCTGGGGCGGCCAGAACTGGACACAGTTCTCCAGATGTGGTCTCGGTAGGGCAGAGTAGAGGGGCAGGAGAGTGCTTGGCCACTCTTTCAGGAAAGGTATCTTAATATCCAACCTACCCCTCCCCTGGTGCCACCTGAGCACATAAATGGGTGACTTCTCACGTGGGTGACTGGCAAGGTACAGCTGGCTGAGCAGAGACAAGGAGCCAAGTCATGCACAGCAGATGAGCAGAGAAAAGCAGACATAAGTGCTGCCAATGGCAGGGTGCTGTGACCTGTGCCACTTGTCCAGCCATGGGCTGTGTTTTGTGTGCATGTCAATGCAGGCCTCCTTCAGCTGCTGGAGGACCACCACTGGGTCTCCCCAGAGCCTCCTCTTCTCCAGGCTGAACAACCACAGCTGCCTCTGCCTGCCTTTGTGGCAGAGGTGCTCCAGCACCCCCATTTTCAAGACCTCCTCTGCACCCATCCAGCAAGTCCATGCCCTTCCAAATACCTCCATACCCTGTGTGTAAAGGTCTGCATGTCTGAAGGAGAGACCAGAGCCTTACAGAGACCTGGTACCGAATCCCTACCTTTTGTCTGCCCACATCAGTGGCACAGGAAAGCCTTTGGTGGAGAGAAATGAAAATACTCCTTCAACTTCAGCTGAACTTCACTTCTCCCTGCATCTCCAGGCAGCTCAATGTGGTCCAAGCAAGGCTTTCAATGGCAGTCAGCAGATGAAGTCACATCTGCTTTGCATCCATCCAGTTTACATCACTGCAGGATTTGGCACTGCTGCTCCACCAAGTTCTGAGAGGGAAAAGGATTCATTGCTGGCTTAGTTGTATTTATTTGGGTTTTGCTTCAGATAACACAACCATGAAACAACTGGAGATGAGTCCCTTGCTTAAGTGCATTTCTTGGGCCACTCCCTAAGCAGTGACATTAAAACCCCAAGCAGGACCATCTGGCTTTTTGAAGTAGCTGCTTTGCTTGCTTTGCTTTGCTTCTTCCCCCCCCTATACATTAGCAAACAACACAGAGTACTGTGCCAGGAAATAATGCCTGCCTGGAGAGCCTGGATCCTTTTCCACACGTATGGAGGGGAAATGTCTGTTTCTGTCCATTTCTTACTTCCGAATACCTGGCTGCAGAGTGTTACCCTGCCCTTCTGTAAATGCCTGCCTCTGGGAGAAGCCAGCAGGCACCCAGCNCTGTGAGCCTGTGAAGGTCTTTTCCAACCTGGTTAATTCTGTCATTCTGTGACTCAGTCTGTGCCATCCTCCCCACACAAACACATCCATTGCACGTTTTATATTCCATACATATTTGAAGCCAACTCCTCCCCAGGCTGTTTCCATTCCCTGTATTTGATATTCCGACCTCTCAAAAAGAAAAGCTGAGGGATGAGTAGAACTTCTGGGTTGAACAAGCTATGGAGAGGTCTCTCATGAAGTCACACACAACTGTGTAGAGTCAAAGATCTGCCTGTCTGAAGCCTCATAAGCCAGGAATAGTTCCATTTTAGTAGCTCTGCTTAAAACCCTGCCGGAAAGTTGGGTTAGATGATCTCCAGAGGTGCCTTCCTACCCCTACCATTCTAGGATTCTATGGATTTTTTTCATTCGTGATGTTGAAGACACAAACTTTGAAGCTGGTGCTTTAAGCATTCAAGTTATAGTACATTCATATGATGTCTTAGGAGGGCTGCAAGGGCTGGCAGCCAACAGAAAATAGAGTCCTCAACTGAGAACTGTCTGAGTTTCAGACAGGCAACCCCCACACAACCTTCTGCCAGAGGATGTGAGGAAAGGAAGAGACAAATCCAATAAACTCTGCTGTATCAATCCAAGGAGGGCTCAGGAACACAGGCTGGGTTTCATGGAATGGTCAGGGTTGGAAGAGACCTCTGGAGATCTGCTCCAACCCCCCTGAGCAGGTTCACCTAGGTCAGGTGGCAGAAAAATGAGAGGTTCCAAACCCAAGCTCACCACGACACCAGTTCCAGCTAGCTAAAAGAGGGTGAGCCCAGCAGCAGCTCCTGCATCCTCACCACACTTGCATGCACAACTCCTTTCTCCTCACTGGTTCCCTGTGAGCATGGCCTGCATTGGTGTGGAAGTGGCACTAGAACTTCTTTTGTCAGGCTGGAAGGGTGCTCTAAAGGTCTATTGACCAATGTGGTGGATGATCAAAGCTTGTCTGTTACAGTTGCATGCATGGGGTGAGTCCCACAGAAAGACAGGACTGGGATTCAGAAATTAGCAAAGTGAGGAAATGGTTTGGGGGTGGGGGGAAAAAAAACAAACAAACCCCCAGAGATGCAGTTTGAATGTGAAGGTTTTCACTGATGCAGGAGCAGTCAACTGCCTGAACAGAGTGAAGGATGCACAACAGGGCTGCTGAGCAGCACCCTGGGCTTACAGCAGACAAATATGGAGCAGTCAAGGCCAGGGCACCAGGGCTGTGGTGTTGAGAAAGGGAGAAGTATCCCAGGGCTGTGTTAGAGAGAGTGACATGTGCAGGCTGCTCCCCTTCTGCTGCTTTGGCTACCTGCATCTCAACCACCGTAAGGGCCTCAGCTCCACCTGTATCTCAACCACCTTAAGGGGCTCATCTCCACCACCATAAGGG
This sequence comes from Ramphastos sulfuratus, assembly GCA_013399055.1. Lineage (NCBI taxonomy): Eukaryota > Metazoa > Chordata > Aves > Piciformes > Ramphastidae > Ramphastos > Ramphastos sulfuratus. The sequence goes on along the minus strand of WBNM01021496.1, from coordinate 43,359 downwards.
TCTCATCTCCACCTATATCTCAGCCACCATAAGGGCCTCAGCTCACTTATATCTCAACCACCTTAAGGGGCTCATCTCCACCACCATAAGGGTCTCATCTCCACCTATATCTCAGCCACCTTAAGGGGCTCAGCCCTGCCTGATGTCTCATCCAGCCTAAGCACCAGAAGGGCAGGAAAGGTCAGAGATTCCAAAAGCAGTGTCTGTGAGGAGCTGCTCAGGTGAGGGCAGGGCAGTTTAATTCAGAAAACAGAGAGGCCTAAGAAAAGTCTTCAGCTGTGTGAGATGGATACAAACATACAAAGTAGGTGCAAAGAGGACAGATCCTGAGCCTTCTCTGTGCCTGTGTGGGCCACCTGACACAGAAGGCCTGAGCAAAGCACTTACCTCACTGATGCTTTTAAGAGCAGCTTGAGCAAGCCTCTGTCACAGCTGACTTTGTGTTTGAGACATGAAGATGGAGCAGGTTGTCCTCTGCTACCTTTTCCTAATCCATTTTCCTATTGAAGGGGAAGCAACGACCAGAACTTTCCAGGCTGGGAGACTCCAAGCTGTAGTAAGGTACAATGATTATCACACTCATTACCAAATGTCCCTCCAAGGGTCTGTGACCAGAGGCTGCCACCAGTGCCACTGAGACCATTGCCAACAAGTGCCCAGAAGCCAGCAGAGGCTCTAAGCCAGCTGCTGCTCAACTTCCTATTTCCTCTTGTTTTCCTGATGAACTTTGGAGAGGGAAATCTTTTCTCCCTGTCCCCAAGCTCTTGTCTGAAGAGGCAGTGTTGGGTGGTCAGCTCCCCCTTAGCTGCCAGTGGCATTTCAGCATGCAGGAGCTGCCACTGGGATATTTATGAGTGAGCTTTCAAGGCAGCAAACACAAAGTGTCCTGAGGTCTCCTCAGTTCTGGCCATCACTTGTCCCAACTGCAAAATTGCTTTGTTGTATCAGTTTGAAGATCTGAGCTCTTATTTTTGGATGATGTCATTTGGCCCGGGGACAAAATCCTACTCTTTCAAATCAGTGCTCACAGCATTTCATCTTCCTCCTTCCTTTGCCCCATAAATTTGTGGATATTTTAGCAATATTGGAACCTGCATCCTTTGGAGAAACCTAATTTAACATCTGGGGGGGAGGAAGAGTTACATAAATATTGACAGAATAGGCAAAACTTGGAAAGCTCCAAAGGAATCCAAAATAGCCATGAGAAGTTGGCTGTTCTTTTTACAGACCATCTGAACTAGGAAATACTTTGACTTTAAAAAATATGTGTATATATAAATATTTGTTCTCCCCACATACCTGCAGCTCTGAAAGCTCCTGCAGTGTGCCTGTGTGGCTCAGATGTAGGTGCTGGGTTGTGAGGCAGTCTCTGTGTGTGTTGTGCCTCTCCCCTCAGCCCCATGCCAGCCATCCCATTTGAGATAAACACAATTGTGTTTCATCTTCTTTTATATCTATAAATAGCATGGACATGAGTGCTTTCTGCTCTCATAAAGTCTTTGGAAGGCAAAGAATAAGCTAAACACAGATTATTTGTTTGCTTTTTATTTTTCCTCTCCTATACTTTGAGTTAATGATGATTTTTTTTTTTCCCAAAAGAACATCTTTGTCCTAAATCAAAACCATGCAGCCTGACAATGGCTGTTGGTGATGCACAGACAAGTGTGGATCATATGGCAAAGGCAGGAGGAGGTCACTGAAGCTCCCCCAAAGAGCAGCTCAGCAGCAGAAATAGCAGTGGGTAGGAAGTGGTTTTCCTGTCCTGCACAAGTTCTCGAGTTCTGGTTCTGTGTATGCCCAAGGCCTGCCAAAGAGGAGAGGGGAAAGGAGGAGAGGGGAAAGGATGCCAAAGCCCAGGGAGGAGCAGAGGAGGAATGGGTGGAATGGGTGAGATCCCAGCACCTGTGTTTAGGTAGCCAGTCAGGTAGGACACTTCCCTGGGACAAGGAGCTCCACGGTGCAGGCTTCTGCTCTGACTCCAGCCTGCACCCCCAAAGCTTCCCCTGGGTGAGTGAGTGTGGGCAGCTGTGCTTTGGCTTGGCAGCACAGAGTGTCAGTTGTTGTGATGCAGGTACCTTGTTTGCCCAGCTTTGTTCCAGCTGTGGGGATGACAAACTGCTGTTTCCAACAGAGAGTTTTCCAGCCTTTGGAACCCTCTGCCCTTCTTTAGGCCTTACAGAGCTGATCTTGACTCACAATGTCCAGCCCAGAGGATGAAAAAATTCCTGTTGATGCTTTAGTGGCTGCACTAGAGATAAAATCTTGGGCACAAATCCTCAAAGGCATTTAGGAGTCTAACTCCCACCTAGAGACAAAGGCCAGACCTAAAATAAACCCCAAATAAAAGCAGAGCGGTTTGGGTATGGCCAGGGCGAGCTGGCAGACATCTGAGCTCTGCAACAGCATCCAGATGGGCTGGGTCTGCCTCAGCCCCTGAGCTGGAGGTGCACACAGGACTGACTTTGATGACTGAGTCTCACCAGCCTGTGCTGGCAGAGAGCAGTCCTGCACTGGGGATGGTGCAGAACCATCCCATCCCATCCTGAAGAAGCATTTCAGAGCTCCTGGCAGCTTCAGAAGAGGTTGTCTGTGCTGTGCAGCTGTAACAGGCTACAAGAGCTGGCCCAAGGCTGCCCTCACTGCCACATCTGCACTGCTCTCAATATCTCAAAAGGCTGAAGCCAAAGGTTTTCTTTATAGCCAAGGCCAGTTTGGATCTTTTACTGCAAACTAAGCACAGAGAGTGCAGAGAGCAGCAGCAGAGAGCTCAGCTCCTTTGCTGACTTCGTGGGCTTGAAGAGAGGGTGAGCAGAGCAAGGAAAGCCCTTTGGGAGCAGAGCTGCTGTAACTGCACATCAAGCTGCAGTTAGGGCACCACCACGAAGTGTTTTAACACAAGGCAGCAGCACTCCCTCTTTTATCACAGCCTGCAGCATCCATTCCACAGAACCCCAGGGTGCCGGCCTGGGAATTCCAAGGATCAGCTGCTCCAAGCTCTCCAGGTGATGGTGCAGTTGCAGTGAGCTGGCCCAGCAGCCTGGCAAGCTGAGGCTGCAGACTGCCCAGTGCAGGGGACTCCACTGCTCCCCTTGGGAGATGATTCCCATGTCCAGCTATGCTCATGAGGAAACATTTCCTTGTGGAGTCCAATGGGAACCTCCCCAGCAGCAACTTGTCCCCATCAGCCCTTGGCTTTGCCATGGGACTCCTTGCACAAAGGGAGTCTCCATCCTAGTAGCCACCCTTATATCCTGGTGAGTGGAGGTAAGGTCTCCCCTAAGCCTTCTCTTCTGCAGGCTGAGCCACCCCAGCCCTCTCAGAGAGATGAGGAAGCAGCCCATCCATTAGCAGCAAGCCTGTCTCCAGGGATAAGCTAGACCCCAGGATTCTTTCCTGGTGACATCACTGTTTCATTTCTCTAGATGTCTCCTGGCATGCAACAGTCAGGATGCTGCTGCTGAGAGCAGTGCCAGTGCTCCAGTGAGCAGGGGCACGTCCAGAGCAGCAAAGCCAACTCTGCTGTGGCTGGTTGGTATCCTGCCAGTCCTGGAGCACTTGGTGGCAGGGCCTGGGGGATGTTTCAAACAACCTCATCCTCACAGAGCAGGAAGAGAACAAGTGGTCTGCTGGCCAGCTGTAGGCAGTGCAGCTCAGCCTTGCTTTCAGCCTCCAGTGTGCACACAGAATGAAATCAGAACCCTCCCCAGTTCCGGGCCAGGTGCCTGGCAGATGTACAGCCAAGGGCTGGAGTCACTGTAGTGAAGCAAGGAGAAGAAATCCTCTCTTGTAGGCCACCAGGCAGCTTCAGAGCCCCACAGAGAGCCAGGTTTGGGTTGGAGGGCAGCTTTAAAGGCCATCCAGTCCAGCCACCACTCAGCCAGCAGGGACTGCTGCAAGCAGGACAGGCTGCTCAGAGCCCCAGACAGCCTGACCTGGAATGGTTCCAGGCATGGGGCATCTAGCACCTCCCTGGGCAACCTGAGCCAGGATCTCACCACCCTCAGTTTTATTCCTTCTCTCCAGTCTGAATCTCCCTCTTTTAGTTGCAAACCATCACCCTTTGTCCTGTCACAACAGACCCTCCTAGAGAGTCCTATTGCTGTGGACCATCAAGGGTGGCTACCAGAAGGATGGAGACTCCCTTTGTACAAGGAGTCAGGCACTGGCATGAGCTGCCCAGGGAGGTGGTGGAGTCTCCAACCCTGCCTGTGTTTAAGGGTGTTTGGATGTGGTGCTTAGGGCTGTGGTTTAAGGTGAATCTTGTTGAGTAGGTTTCTGGGTTGGACTTGGTGCTCCTGAGGGGCTTTGCCAGCCTGGGGGTTGCTGTGATTCTGAGTCCCATGCAAAGGGCAAGGGGTGATGGGGACAAGTTGCTGCTGGGGAGGTTCTGTTGGACTCCAAGAGGAAATGTTTCCCAGTTGGACACTGGAATCATCTCCCAGGGGAAGCAGTGGAGTCCCCTCCATGGGCATTTTGAAGCCTCAGCTTGCCAGGCTGCTGGGCCAGCTTGTTTCAAGTCCACTGCCACCTAGGAAGGTTGGAGCAGATGATCCTTGGGGTCCCTTCCAGCCTGGCACTCCAGGACTCAGCAGCCATTGCACCACTCCTTTGCTCCCATTCACAGGACTGCTACAGCTGCATCTCCTCCTCTGCCACTTAGCTGCAGAAGGACTCTAAGAAGTGAGCAAAGGGCTGGATTTGTCTCCTGGTAGCTGTTACAGCCTTTCATTAGTGCCTTAATTTGAGACAACTGCATGCAAAGCTCTGTCTGAAATCTGCATTGGTTGGTATCCAAAACATTGACAAGTGAGCTTTAGCATGAGCCAGGTAGAAACTGCTGAAGACTGCACCCAGTGAAAGGAGCTGCTCCCACACGTTCCCTCCCTCCCAGCTCACCACTTTCTCCCAACTAGCTGCACAGTGGCTGCTGAGCTACCAAAGAGAGCAGCTGGGCTGCTGCAACTGCACATCTGTGCAGCTCAGTTGGTGTGAGCCCAACCTCTTGTTTCATGGAAATACAAATTTTAGTTCTATTTTGAGTGAAAAATATGGAAGCAGGCAAAAAAAAAGAAATATTCCCCAGTCCCAAATCTTCTAAATACCTTCTATTATTTTTTATTCTTTTTTCCCCCCTATTTTATTTTTATTTTTTCTTATTTCTTTTATTATTTTGGAGGGGGGGGAGGGAGTGAATGAAAAGGACCCCAATGACATCCAGGGGCTGTAAAATTCTCTAGCTTTTTTTTTTCCCCTTCTGTATTTGACACCATATTTAGTGCAAAAATAGATTTATTCTTAGCACACTGAGAAGCTAAGGTGCAAGTGGTGAGAATTAGGAGAATTTGGGAGGAAATTCTTTGTGGAAAGGTTGGCATTGGAATGGGCTGCCCAGGGAGGTGGTGGAGTCCCCATCCCTGGAGGTGTTTAAGAGGAGGCTGCATGAGGCACTTAGTGCCATGGGTTAGTTAATGAGAAGGGTTAGGTGAGAGGTTGGGCTCCATGATCTCAGAGGGCTTTCCCAACCTGCTTAATTCTGTGATTCTGTAATTGTGTCTCTAATAAATGCAGGGTAGAAGTGCAAATATTTAGCATGGCACCTTGAGGCATTGCACTGGAGATGTTTTATAGAGTCTTGAATGCTCTTCAGAATTACTTTTTTGGGGTTTGGTGGTTTTTTGTTTGTTTTTTGTTTGGTAGGTTTTTTGGTTTGGTTGGTTTTGTTTTGTTGGGTTTTTTTTTTTTGTTGTTGTTGTATCATATAAATAAGCACAGTGGATTTGCCCTAGAACTCTGAATTTTAACTAAAATCAGAATAAAATCAAAGCAGGCCTTTTGAAGCTGCCTTGCATCCTTAAGTCCTTAGCAGCAGCAGCCCTTTCTCCTCTGCCTTCTGTGCCTGCTTGATGCACTCAGAGATCAGCTGGTAGCTTCCCTGTAGGCTGTCACCCACCAGTACCCCCAAGACCATCTCCTGAGGGCTACTCTCAACCCCTTCATGCCCCAGCCTGTGCTGATTCCAAGGAATGCCCTGACCTTGGGGCAGGACCTTGCCCTCACACAAACTGGGAGTGCTCACAGCTGGTCCCAACATGCACTGCTTTTGGCTCCCACTGCTACAGATTGGGTTGGAAGGGACCTCAAAGATCACCCAGCCCCAACCCCCTGCCATTCAGGGACACCTCCCACCAGTCCAGGATGCTCAGGGCATCATCCCACCTGTCCTTGAACACCTGCAGGGAGGGGGCAGCCACAGCCTCCCTGGGCAGCCTGTTGTGACACCCTTGCAGTGAAGAAATTTTCCCTCATGCCCAATCTAAAGCTCCCCCAGTGCCACTGGAGGCCATTTCCTCTCACATTTCAGCCATGGCTCTCTTGGATTGATTGGGCAACCTCAGGTCATCCAGGTGGGGAAGGAAAGGGTGAGGAGAGAGGTCCCACCCATGTCATACATAGGAGGAGAAAACCTTGGCAAGGAGAAATGCCAAGAAAAAGAGGCCAGCTGCAGGGTCTACAGCTCTGGACTGGCACAAATGAAGCTGGGAAGTGCCTTGGATTGATGTGCACAGGCAGCAGATCCTGAAGGCTGAGGCAGTATCTTTTGGAGCCTGCTCCCAGATACATCCAGCTCATTCTAAGCAGAGGGACAGGACTTCCTTTGCCCCCCCCCCCCCTTTTTTTTTTTTTTTTTGTGACCCTGGAGTGCATCCTGCCCCCCAGGCTCTCTCCTGTTGGTCTCAGCCTTGCTGCAGGCTGAGAACTGCTGTGATAGATTGTCAATGGCTGAATGGATTTCTGTTTGGGGTAGGATCCCAAATGCAGGACTGAAGAGCCACAGAAAATAAATAACAGAGAGGGAAGTTTGTTCTCCAGGCTGGAGTGGGGTGGGATGTGGAGTAGGGGTTAGGGAGGGAGGGGCTGGAAAGGTAGTTGGTGGAGATTTATTTGGCAGACATGCACAACTATCCTGTTTGAATTGTGTTGGAATTAATTAACTTCATCTGTGTAAACTGGGGCAGCATCCTGTAATTTCCTCAGGGTCTGGCTGCATCAGGAAGCCCAGCAGTCAGCAGAGCTGGTTGGAGAGTTAAAATCACTGATTTACAAACATCTCCAGGAATAAAACCACAGAGTTTCGTTGCTTATGATTTATAGGGCAATATAGGAAAATTTATCTTACCTGAAAAATGTCCTTTCTGTGAGAGGGGAAGTCCACACCACTCCTCAGGTTTGCCTCTCATACTTTCCACTCTGGAGGCAGAGCCAGGCTGGTCAAACGAGGCCATACATCAGGCAGCCTCACCAGCTCCCAGGGCAGCTTCCTAGAAAGGAGAAAGGACTCCTTTACAGCTTCATTCACAGCAAAGCTGACAGGAAAAAAAAATCACAGATCCACCCCACCGATGTCTGCTGCAGAACAGCTTAAACCTCCACGCCAGAGGATTTGGTGTTGCAGAGCATCGCCCACAGAGCTCTGCAGGGCTGGGAGCAGAGACAGCAGGCACAAGGGACACACAGAGGCAGGCACTGAAGCTGTCTGCTTGGCTCTGAACCACCTTCCTTCTGCTGGGGGGGACGAGTTCATAGAGCCACAGTGCCAACTGCCCTGCCACGGGCAGGGACTCCTCCCGCCTGAGCAGGTTGCTCAAAGCCTCATCCAGCCTGGTCCTAAACAATTACAAGGGTGAGGTTTCCACAGCCTCTCTGGGCAGCCCATTCCAGTGCCTCACCACCCTCACAGTACTCAAAACAAGAAATTGTCTTTGCTTCAATGGGATTCTAGGAAGTTAGCTTCCATTTGGAGCCATCGTAATGATCTGCAAAGCCCAGTGAATTAGTATCATAAATTAATATTAACTTCTTTTACTTTCAAGGTTTGCTAGAACAGAACCAATGCACTTACTCTGCTGGGAAATCTGTTTGAGAAAGTCACCCCCAGAGCTTTACTGAGATGCCAACTTCCAGCTCCCTGGAGTGAGAATGTGGAGGGAGAGAATCACAGAATTGGTTTGGTTGACAAAGGCCTTCAAGATCATTGAGTTCAACCATTTCACAGAGTCACAGATGTCAGGGGTTGGAAGGGACCTCCAAAGCTCAGCCAGGGTGAGCAAAAGAAACCCTCTGCAAGGCAGTTTGTTCCATTGCCTGAGCAGATGGAGGCACACAGCAGAGCTCCTTAAGGCATCAAACCTTTTCTTTCTAAGCAGTTTCACATGGAGGAATTACTCCTCATAGTTCATGTGTGGAAGTGCTTGGAAATTGTTTTTGTTCTCACCTAGCAGGTAAAAGAAAATTGTGTTGCACGTGAAAGAGTGAAGCCTTTGAATGCCTTTATTGATAGCAGCTGGGGACTTTCTGAACTCTGTGCCAAAATGCATCAATCAGGTTCACCTTGGTTTGTAGGATCAGATCTCTCCATGTCTTGCTGAGCACTTCTGTCTTTTCAGGGCACTGCTGAGCANCCAGAACTGGACACAGCACTGGACTCATCCTGCCTTTCAGGGCACTGCTGAGCACCCTGTCTTTCAGCTGTTCTGGTCTTTCCCTCGTTCCTCAGCAGCTCTACTCTCATAGTACCTTTCCCCCCCCCTTCTTTTCCCAAAAGAACAAGGCTGAAAGTAATTGAATAGAAAAGAAGTGAAGAATTCTTTCCAGAATGGGAGGAAGCTGCTTCAGAATACTGAGGAGAAGGTTTTCTGGATAGAAATCATAGCAGAAAAGGCAAGAGGAGGAAGAAGCAGGCCTTGCTCAGAGAAGAGGGACTCCAGGATGGAGACAGACCTTTAATAATGGAATAACTGAGGAGAAATCATTCTGACAACTGGATAAAGGATGCAAGGAAGAGGAGATCTGAAGGGGAAGAAATCTGCTGAGATAAAGAACATGCAGAAGGTCAAGCTGGCAATGAGGGGCTGAGGATATCATCAGAGGCACCAGGAAATCAGGGAACCATAAAGTCACTCTTCATAGCTGGATGTTCTGTGGAGATTTGGGAACACACAGAACTGGAGGTCATTTGGTTCTCTGTCTTTACAAGGAGTAACCAAGCTGCTTTTCTTCTGCTCTTCCTCCTTGCCTGCTCTTGCAAAATAGAAGTCTAGGGGCTGGAAGAGGTCAGTGCACAGAGAGAAACCTGCTCTGGTTCAGAGGGGAATGATGCCCAGCTGGCTGGAAGGGAAGTTACCCAATGCAGTCACTCAGCTCAGGGACCAGATGTGGGTCTGCTCTTTGCTGTTCTACTCTAAATGGGAGATCTGCTTTGATGCCCAAGGAGCAGCTCTCCAGTGGTGTTGCTCTGCTCCATTTTGACCTCACTCTGTACCCCAGAGATCCCTGCTGACACCTGACCATGCTCATCCTCTGCCTGCAGGCACTGCCTTCACAAGGTCAGGTCACTGCAGAGTCTCTGCATGACTTTTAGCCATCTGGAAACTAAAGCTGGGGTAAAGTCTGCCTGCCTCAAGCCTGGCTGCTCCTCTAAGGAAGAGCTGTGCCTTTCTGCAGCCCACTGCACTGCTGCCATATGATCTCCACTGGCTGCCAGTAGCCATTTGGGTGCTTTGACCTTTTAACAGCTAAGCGACTGTGCACACCCAAGGGACTGACCTCCTCTTGTGCTGCAGGCAGCAGGCATGCTGGGTTCCTTTTCTTCTGCCCAAGAGGGGAATCCTGGCAAAGTGTGGGCTGTGATAGCTGGGTCAGACTGCAAACATGGTCCTCCAGTTACTCCTAATTTGCTCAGTATCCTGAAATCTTTCCTGGTTTGGCCTTAGTCTTCAAAAGCTTGTGGTACTAAGCAAAAGAAAAAAGCAGGCTGATGAATGATGAGAAAGGGCAGCCTGCCTTAATCTGCTCTTTGATGCTTTTCTGGTTGGGGACCAGATGGAATTGCTTCAGATGGAATGGTGCATCCTTGCTTAAGCAGAGAGAAAGACATCCTGCAGGTGTCCAGCTCTCATCATCTAGATTTGGGCTGCTTCTGTCCCTGTTGCCTAAAATCTATAGGTTGCTTTGTGCCTTTTTGCCCAGCCCTTCTCCACTTTCCCTTTCCAGGCCAACAGCAGGCATCAGATTAATAAAGGCAGCTTGAAGGAGCAACTTCAACAACCTGGATTGGCATGAGGAGGGTTGGAATGAGGTCACAGATCCTAACAAGAACTCAGCAAGGGCAGAGTGAAGCTCAGAGAGCAGTTAGTGTGGTGAGGGCACCAACCTTCAGACTGCTGATGTCCATCTCTTCTCTGGAGAGCCACATTCAGCAGGGTCAAGGAGGACAAGAGGGTTGACTGCTCTGATCAGCCCTTCAGCTGGGGCAGGCAAAGCCAGCAAGGCACAAGCAGTTTCCTGGCAATCTCTCCTCTCTTGTTTTGGGTTTGCTTTGGGTTGCTTTGGTTTGGGTTGGTTTGATTTGGTTTGGTTGGTTGTTGGGGGACTGGGTTGGATTGGTTTGTTTTGCCAAAAGGGAGGTTGTTAGTTTCTCTGGGTGTGTTTTGTTTCCTAATCCCCCTTCTGCTACCAGAGGCAGAAGGCTGATGCAGAGGATCTATTTCAGTAGATATATACAGTTCAATAGTATAGGTGGATTTTTTTTTCTTTAAAAAGAAAAAAATACACAGTTTGGCTCAAAAGCATTCAGCAGGTAAGGTGGAGAAGCTACTAAACAAATATTGCCTACAGCACTGTTTGCTGCACTATGAGGGAGAACTGCACAGGAAGATGAAAAGAAGCCAAAAGGAAGATGACAAACGAAAAAGAAGAGATCACAGCCCAGCTGCAAGGAGCAGAGTTACTGGAGGGTGCTGGGGTTGAAGCTAGAGAGCAAAAGGAGTTGTTTGGCACATGAGCTGCACAAAGGCTAACAGCTCCAAGGTCTCTCTGGGCATGTTAAGTGCTGGAGCTGCATTTCTGCTCTCATCTCCAAGTGGTATTGCCTCGGGCAGCCTTCAGCTCCCTGCCTGAGGAAACAGCAAAATGCTTTTTGATGAAGTATTTACCAGGGGCAGTTCTCTGTGTGCTCTATAAGATGTTGCCCTTCACATTTGTTTTGCATTTGCATGGCACCAGGACAGCAGTGTCCAGCAACAGGAGGGCATTATCCTGCCTGGGTACTGTGGGTTCTGCAGGGTAGGTGCAGGTGGGGCAGCCCCAGCTGCCTGACAGCTCAGTTCCTGCCACTGCAGCTTGCTGTACAAAGTCACTGCCAGCAGCACTGACCCATGCAGGTCCCATGAGCTCAAGGGAAAGGACAAAACATCTGCAGACAGCACCCAAGGGGATGGTGTCCAACCCCTTTCACACTGAGCCACAGCAATGAACAAAACCATGGGAGAGCACCAAAGCATCAGAGCAGAGAGAGCTGCACAGCCTCAGCCTGCTGCCTGCAGGGTGCCAGCTGCTGCCTTTGCCTCTCAGGTGGGCATGGATTCAGGTGGGATACTTTCCACCTTCATCTCTGCTTCTGATGGAAATCTTTTGGGCTCGAATGGAATCTGACTTAGGCTACCATTTAAATGGAATCTTTATTTAAATCTTCATTTAAATCAGGCTCTGAGAGCTGAAATATTTCTTCTTGACAGGACAGTTTCCTTCTTCCAGGAAGCCATCAGCTCTAAGGGTAGCTCAGGTTCTTTATCTCTACTTGGATGGTTTTAGTGTTGACTATTTTTAGGAGGAGAAAAGAGCTAAAAGGGTTTTCTCCTATTTGCTCTCGTGGCTGCAGACAGATCCATCCCTCACTGGAAGCAGCAGCAGCACTGCTGGATGCAGTGTAGCAGATGCTGCCTTTGGTCCTCAGGTGAGGATGGATTCAGGAGGAATCTTTTCCATCTTAATCTTTGCTTCTGATGGAAATCTTTAGGGCTTGGATGGAATCTAACTTAGGTTACCATTTCAATGGAATCTTGCTATTAAAATGAGGATCCTTCAGGAAGAACAAACCTTTAGCTGTAGTGAAAGGCATAAAACTGGGATGAGTTAGAGAATGCCTTAAAGGCAGAAGCCTGAGCTGCTGAGGAGGAATTGCAGATAATGAAATGGCAGAGCCNAGAGAGAGCTGCACAGCCTCAGCCTGCTGCCTGCAGGGTGCCAGCTGCTGCCTTTGCCTCTCAGGTGGGCATGGATTCAGGTGGGATACTTTCCACCTTCATCTCTGCTTCTGATGGAAATCTTTTGGGCTCGAATGGAATCTGACTTAGGCTACCATTTAAATGGAATCTTTATTTAAATCTTCATTTAAATCAGGCTCTGAGAGCTGAAATATTTCTTCTTGACAGGACAGTTTCCTTCTTCCAGGAAGCCATCAGCTCTAAGGGTAGCTCAGGTTCTTTATCTCTACTTGGATGGTTTTAGTGTTGACTATTTTTAGGAGGAGAAAAGAGCTAAAAGGGTTTTCTCCTATTTGCTCTCGTGGCTGCAGACAGATCCATCCCTCACTGGAAGCAGCAGCAGCACTGCTGGATGCAGTGTAGCAGATGCTGCCTTTGGTCCTCAGGTGAGGATGGATTCAGGAGGAATCTTTTCCATCTTAATCTTTGCTTCTGATGGAAATCTTTAGGGCTTGGATGGAATCTAACTTAGGTTACCATTTCAATGGAATCTTGCTATTAAAATGAGGATCCTTCAGGAAGAACAAACCTTTAGCTGTAGTGAAAGGCATAAAACTGGGATGAGTTAGAGAATGCCTTAAAGGCAGAAGCCTGAGCTGCTGAGGAGGAATTGCAGATAATGAAATGGCAGAGCCAAGGCAATCGTTACAAAGCAACTGATCCTTCTGAGTCAAACTTTAAGTCTATTTCTGAAGTTAGTCTAAGAAGTCAGTTTCTTGATTTAACAAAGATGTTCAGCACCCCTGCAGCAAACAGCAAGGCAAAAGGAATTCCTTGCATGTGATCTCCTTTAATAACTTTCTCAAGACTTAGACATCAAATTGGATGCCTTTGCAAGCTGGGTGCTGGTGCTGTCTGCTCCCTGTGTCCTGAGTGAGGCTCCTGATGCAGAATGATGTGAAAAAGTATTAAAAAACCAAAATCAATCAAACAAACAAACAAAAAAAAAAAAAACCAAACCAAACAGAAACCACAACTCTAAGAAAGTCCCAGAGATGGCTAAAAATAAGGAAAGCAACAAGCTGTGGAGCTGTGAGCTGTGCACCACAGCTTGCAGCAGAGCTCACAGTTTGCCTCGGTGGATGTCACAAGATTGACGTTTTCAGCACCAGACTGAAGAGCTACTGGAGCTGAAGCTGTTGCCAGCAGCAGTGCTGAGCCATGCTGAATTCAGCTAGGAACTGGAGGTTAATAAAGGAGGAAAACCCAGAACTGAGCCTGCACATAGCAGGGCTCAGAGCCACTGCTCCCTCCCGCTGTGTGTGCTGACAGCCAGGCACTGGAACAGAGTCAGGGAGCTCTGCACTGGGGTCCTGCTGCCTCATCGTTGGCTGATGTCCCTGCTGGCAGTCTCACCAAGTTCTCACTGCAGCTGTCTGTGGTGGACATCAGACCACTCTTTAATACCTTCCATCTCTTCTCAACCAGAGACCTGGTGAGGCTGCACCTGGAGCATGGTGGCCAGTTCTGGGCTCCCCAGCTCAAGAGAGAGAGGGAACTGCTGGATAGAGTCTGAGAGGCTACAAAGATGCTGAGGGACCTGGAGCATCTCTGTGAGAGCCTGGAGAAAAGCAGCCCCAGAAGGGATCTGACCAGTGCTGATCAATACCCAAGGGGTGGAGGTCATGAGGATGGGGCTGGGCTCTTCAGTGGTGGCTGTGATAGGACCAGGGGCAATGGGCACAAACTAGACCCCAGGAGGTTTCAGATGAACTTCAGGAGAAACCAAGTTCCTCTGGGATTTGTAGTTCTTCTCTTGTCTAATGTATTTCCTACTGACTCTGCAGTTCCTTGCAGACAGAAGTGTCCTGAGACTGCACTGTGCCCTTTGTGCCACCCTGGCAAGCTGAGGAGTGACAGCCCCCCACTCATTTAGGGAAGGAGCTTGTGCCCACCATGCTGTGTGTGCAGGAAACAGCTGTGCTTAATGGAACCAGGATGAGAAAGAGAGACACTGAGCATGTACAGAGCACAGGTGAAAGCCATTTTCTGCCCTGCACCAAAACCTGCAATGGGCTGGGGAAGGAAAGGACAGAAGGGATGGAAGGAACCTGAGGGACAGGAGCACTGAAGCATTCCTGTCTTCAGGAGACACAAAGAGTTTTTGTGATGGTATAGGGGAAATGTTAATAAAGTTGTTGAACATGGGGGTTGAGGAGGGGTAGAAGAGCAGGAGAAGAAATGGGTAAGGGAGGCAAAATTTGATACAAATGTGTATGAAATCAGTAAAAACTGATCAGAAAAATCCTTTGCTTAGCAGGGTGAAGGTGTCCTTGAGCACACCTCACACCTTGCAGCTGGGGCTGGTGGGATTATTTCTGCTGCCAGGTTGAAACCTGCAGCTCTTGCTAGAGAGTGCCTGAAAGGCAGGCTGGAAAGCACTGCCAGTCCTGGAGCTGATGCCAGCTGCTGACCCTTTGGGTTGGTACCACCTCACACTCTGCACACCTGAAAGCTCCCTGCCAGCCTCACTGGCCTGGCACTGCTCTGTCTCCTCTTTGTTTCCAGAGGTTTGGGATTTATGATCATTTTCCTTAGCAAAGAGTGAACCACTCCAGCAGAGAGCTGAGGCTGGCTTTGGGTAGGGGCTTAGGCTAAAAGCTAAACCTTCAAACAGCTAAAAACTGGAAGGGTTCACAGTTCTTATCCCAGTGTAATTCAGAACAGCTGCAGAGCACTTCTAAACCAGCCTGTCCTGCCCTTTCCCAGCAAGGAAATTCCTGGGTATGACTAATGGTGGTATACATGGGAATAATCAATGCAACACAGAAATCCAATCAATTCTTTTTCCAAGTACCTATCTGCCTGGCTGTAATCTACTTTGCTGCAAGACAGAGACACAAGAAATATGTTCTTCTTAAAGCAAGAAGACAGAGTGCTTCAAAGAAAGCTTTCTCCTGCAAATCCTACACTGAGGCCCTCAGGCCACAGAAAATCTGCTGGGAAGCAGCATTCCAGCATCTCAGAGGCATTTGAAATAAAACCTTTCCCTCTAGCAATAAAAACCAAAAAAGCCAAACTCGAAAGAGAAGAGATCCCAACCCCTGGCTGCTGGGGGGATATGACAAATTTGCACATCCAGACATCTGCCAGGTCTGTTGTGAGCAGGAGAGAGCAATCCCCTGCCTGATGGGCTGGTGTCTGGGGGTGGAGGAGCAGAGAGTGGGAAGGCAGAGAATGTATCATAGAATCACTCAGGCTGGACAACACCTCCAAGATCAATGCACAATGTCCACCTGCAGAGCAGTGCCAAGTGGCTCCCTCAGGGGTCAGTGCTGGCACCAGTGCTGTGTAACATCTTTGTCAGTGCCATGGACAGAGGAATCAGTGCAGCCTCAGCAAGTGTGCAGCTGGCACCAAGCTGTGTGGCTCAGTCACTTGCTAGAGGGCAGGGATCCATCCAGAGGGACCTGGACAGGCTGCAGAGCTGTGCCCAGGCCAACCTCAGGACATTCAACAAGGCCAAGTGTAAGGTCCTGCACCTGGGTAGGCACAACCCCAAGCACAGCTCCAGGCTGGGTGGGGAATGGCTGAGAGCAGCCCTGAGGAACAGGCCCTGGGGGTGTGGGGTGATGAAAAGCTCAAGATGAGGCTGCAGTGTGAGTGCAGCCCAGACAGCAACTGTGTGCTGGGCTGCAGCAAGAGCAGTGTGGGCAGCAGGGCAAGGGAGGGGATTGTGCCCCTTTGCTCTGCTCTCCTCAGAGCCCAGCTGCAGTCCTGTGTGCAGTTCTGGAGCCCCCAGCACAGGAAGGACATGGAAGTGTTGGAGCCAGTCCAGAGGAGGCCACCAAGATGCTGAGAGGGCTGCAGCAGCTCTGCTGTGAGGACAGGCTGAGAGAGTTGGGGCTCTGCAGCCTGGAGAAGAGAAGGCTTCCAGGAGACCTTAGAGTAGCCTTCCAGGATCTGAAGGGGGCTCCAGGAAGGCTGGGGAGGGACTATTGACAAGGGCTTGGAATGGCAGGACAAGGGGAATGGGTTTGAAGTGTCAGAGGGGAGATTGAAAGTGGATGTTAGGAGGAAGTTGTTTGCAGTGAGGGTGGTGAGACACTGGCACAGGTTGCCCAGGGAGGTTGTGGAGCACAGAAGCACCCAACGTGATCCTTGATCTTTAGCTGTAGTGAAAGGCATAAAACTGGGATGAGTTAGAGAATGCCTTAAAGGCAGAAGCCTGAGCTGCTGAGGAGGAATTGCAGATAATGAAATGGCAGAGCCAAGGCAATCATTACAAAGCAACTGATCCTTCTGAGTCAAACTTTAAGTCTATTTCTGAAGTTAGTCTAAGAAGTCAGTTTCTTGATTTAACAAAGATGTTCAGCACCCCTGCAGCAAACAGCAAGGCAAAAGGAATTCCTTGCATGTGATCTCCTTTAATCACTTTCTCAATACAAATTGGATGCCTTTGCAAGCTGGGTGCTGGTGCTGTCTGCTCCCTGTGTCCTGAGTGAGGCTCCTGATGCAGAATGATGTGAAAAAGTATTAAAAAAATAAATAAATAAAGACAGAAAGCACAACTCTAAGAAAGTCCCAGAGATGGCTAAAAATAGGAAAAGCAACCCAGCTGTGGGAGCAGTGAGCTGTGCATCACAGCTTGCAGCAGAGCCCACATTTTGCTACTTTCCCATGTCCAATTGGATGCCTTTGCAAGCTGGGTGCTGGTGCTTTGTCTGCTCCCTGTGTCCTGCATGAAGCTCCTGCTGCAGAATGATGTGAAAGAAAATATTATAAACATCCAGGGGAAAAACTCCAAACACATCTAGGAAGGAGACTGCTGTGGGAAGCCTTCCCCTGGGCCCAGCAGGGCTGGTGTGAAGGTGGTTGTGGAAGGCATCCAACACTACAATGTTTTCCACGTTGCCTATTTTCTGTCCTCAGCACCAGAGACTTGGGAATACCTTCTCCTGTGAGCAATTACTGCTTGCCTGGGAAGCTTTCCTTTTCCTGCTGCTGCAGCAGGCAGCAGTTCCTGAAGGCAGCCTCTGCTCTCCTGGAACACTTAGCCCTTGTGCTGCTGTCAGTCACTTTAAGCTGCAAAAGCAAAGTAATTCAGGAGGGACCAAGCAGCTCATGTGCAGCTTACCTGTGCAGAAGGCATCCAGCCTGGCACGTTCAGGCAGCATCTCCTGCTAAGCCACCAAACCATTTCAGCTGCCATTTGAAATCTGCTTTTTTAGAGAGGAGAGGAATGGCTGAGCAGCAGTGCTGAAAGCCCCCATTCTCAGAAGCTCAGTGCTTTTATCAGATGAAAAACACCACTGGGACGACATTTCCAATGCTCATTGTCAGTCCCAGGATTCTGCAGTGTGCTCTTTGTGAGCAGAGTTGGTAAAAGTCTATCCCTTCCTTCTAAGACAAAGTGGTTTTCAGCTGCTTTTCATCTCCTGCCTTCCATATTGCTCCCCAGCGACATGGAGCACTGGGGGGGAAGCCCAATACATGTTGACAGATGAAGCAGAAATGAGAGGAGGAGCTCCCAGGGCACAAGGAGGTGTCTGGAAGCATGGGAGCATTGCTTCTCCAAACCGAGGGGACAGGGTGAGAGGAGTTCTTTTGGTGTCTTTAAAGAGAAATGGTTGCAAACCCAAAGCAATAATTCTCTGCAATTTAATCCATATGCACAGTGCTGCTCTTCCTGAAAAGTGTTGCAGTAACATTTGCATTCCTGCCAGCTCCTGAGATCCCCAGGATGGATGTCCTGCTGCTAAGTGTGAGCTCAGAGAGTTAGACAGAAGCACTCCCATTTTGCTTGCTTCTTGCTGTCATTGTTTGCTACCAACTGAAATGGCAGCAGATCCAAACCAAGCTAAAAACCACAATCAGTTTGGTGTTTTTGCAATGCAGGCTCCTGATTTTTAGATTCTGTGTCCAGTTCTGGTGCCCCAAGCACAAAAAGGACCTGGAGCTGCTGGAGCAGGTCCAGAGGAGGCCACAAAGATGATCAGAAGCTGGAGAACCACCCCTGTGAGCACAGGCTGAGAGTTGTGGCTGTTCAGCCTGGAGAAGAGAAGGCTCCAGGGAGACCTCAGAGCAGCCTTCCAGTACCTGAATGGGCTCCAGAAGAGCTGGGGAGGGACTTTTGACAAGGGCTGGGGGTGATAGGACAGGAGGGAATGGATTGAAGCTTGAGGAGGGCAGATTGAGACTGGAGATTAGAAAGAAATTCTTTCAGGTGAGGGTGAGGAGACACTGGCACAGGCTGCCCAGGGATGCAGTGGCTGCCCCCTCCCTGGAGGTGTTCAAGGCCAGGTTGGATGAGGCTGTGTCCATGAGCTCCAGGTTCTTCTGTTGCTGGGAACACCAGAACTGGATGCAGTGCTGCAGGTGAGGTCTGAGCAGAGCAGAATCCCCTCCCTGTGCTGCTGCTCTCCCTGCTCTGGCTGCAGCCAGCACACAGCTGCCCTCTGGGCTGCCAGCAACCACTGCTGGCTCCTGGGGAGGTTGGCAGCAGCTGCCACCCCCAAGCCCTTCTCCTTGAGACTGCTCTGGAGGATGAATGAACAGGTGCCTGCACTGCACACCTCTGAGGAATTAAAGCTGCAACCATTTGGAGAGGGAGGAAGAACTTCCTCAGATGCACTTCTGCACACACACATTGAGCTGCTCCTCGATAAGCAGGCACATCCCATGGGCCTGGCACAGCACACAGGGAGGAGATTGCAGCATCCCATCAAATCTGCAAGGACCTAGCTCAGAAATCTTTCCAGGGCATCCATTTCAGCCTGCCAGGAACAGGAAGGGCAGGTCTCAGTGTTTGCTTTGCAGGGTTAGTTTCTCAGTGTGGGGCTTGGGTTGTGTTGGTTTTTTTATATATAATTGTGACCTTTTAAAGCAAAATATGAATTCAGGATGAGCTGATGTCAGAAAATTGGCCAAGGAAGGAACTAATTTATCTAAACTCATGTACTAGATAGCAAGCATCTGGCCCTTGCTGTAAAATGCATAACAAGCACCTAAAGGCAGTATTTGTTGGGCACTGGAGAGTCAGTGTTCAGGCTTTGCAGTGATTGCTGTCACTTTATTTTTAGCTGCTCTTTATTAGCCATTCTCCACCGAGTCCTCCTTTTCCCCAGGTAGCTGGAATTCCAACCTTTTTGGCCATCCATCAAGTCCTGCAGAACGAGAGAAGATAAAATAGGACTCTTTTGGAGGCAGCTGATTTCCTGCAGTCCTCACATAAACAAAAGGTCTTTAAGGAGCTAAACTGGCTGCAGCCAGAGGAGTGGAAGTTAAGCATCGCAGCTGCGGTCCTGCAGTGGGATCTCTGTGTGAGACCATGGCCAGCCTGGAGCCTCACTCAGAAAACCTTTGGAGTGCAAGGATGCAATAGAATTGTCAGGAAAGATCCAGCTCTGAGCTAATCTCTGGAATGGTGGAGCTGGGAATCCATTTAGCACTGCTCACATTTTTAACAGTGCACAGGGTCACAGATGTCAGGGGTTGGAAGGGACCCAAAGAGCTCATCCAGTCCAAACCCTGCCAGAGCAGGACCAGACAATCCAGCTCAGGGCACACAGAACACATCCAGACAGGCCTGGAGAGGCTCCAGAGAAGGAGACTCCACAACCTCTCTGGGCAGCCTGTGCCAGGGCTCTGGGACCCTTCCAGGCAAGAAGTTGCCCTTGTGTTGAGCTGGAACCTCCTGTGCTGCAGCTTCCATCCATTGCTCCTTGTCCTATCCCAGGCAGCAGTGAGCAGAGCCTGTCCCCCCCTCCTGACCCCCAGCTCTCAGATGTTGATAAACATTAATTAAATCCCCTCTCAGTCTTCTCTTCTCCAGACTGCACAGCCCCAGGTCCCTCAGCCTCTCCTCACCAGGCAGTGCTCAGTGCCCTCAGCATCCTCACAGCCCTCCCTAGGACCCTCTCCAGCAGGTCCCTGTCCCTCTGAAACTGGGCAGCACAAATTGAAGGCAGTGCTCTCTGTGGATGTTCTTTGAAGATTTAAGTTATTGCCAGGGAGCAAAATCTTTCTTTTTTTCTCCTTTTTCCAACTGTGAAATGAAGGAATTAGTTCATTTCTACCCATTTATCTAATGGATATAAATGTGAGCAAAATATAATTCATTACAAAGCCTTGGTTCAAATCTCGTGGGCAATTATACCAAGCAGTCAAACCATTCCAGCTTTGCCTTCTGCTATTTTAGCTATGCTGCACCTTCAGCATCATCTTCAGTGTGAGATGGCCCAGGATTATTTTGCTTCTTCATGTACCTACTCCACTACATAATCAATAATTGTTTTCAAATTTCAATGAAAAAAAAAAAAAAAAACAAAAAACAAAGCAACAATTAAATGGTTTGGAGAATTCCTTCCTGCCTAACATAAGCTTTAAAATGATGATTAAAAAAAAAAAATCTTACTGGAACATGCACCTGGGTGTGAAGTGTGAGCTTGCTGCCTGAAGGCAGTGATGGTTGCTTTGGTTTTACTGCCCAGGTAGTGTAGATGGAATCAGAGGATTGTTTTGGTTGGAAGGGACCTTTAAGATCACCCAGTCCAGCCTTCAGCCCCCATGGCCACCAAAGCATGGCCTCAAGTGCCATGGTCACACCTTTCTTGAACACCTCCAGGGATGGGGACTCTCCACCACCTCCCTGGGCAGCCTCTTCCAGTCCCTGACCACTCCTGCAGCAAAGCAATTTCTTCCTCATCTCCAACCCAAACCTCCTCAGAACAACTTCAGTGCATAGATGCAGGAATTTAGAGACTCAGTCTTGTGTATCTTACTTCCAGCTATTGGTGTCCAGACTGTGGTCAGCAGACCCAGCTAACTGCCTGCCCCTTCAGCATGGGGGCTTTTTTCAAACCCCACAAACTCCTCAGCTTCCTCCACTAAATGCTTAGAAATAATTTGGTTTCCAACAGCTCCATGTGCACAGGAGTGCTCCAGCACCACCTAAAACTGCCTGGGTAACTGAACTCATGCCTCAAGTTGCAGCAGGGGAGGGTTAGGTTGGAGATGAGGAGAAATTGCTGCAAGAGTGGTCAGGAATTGGCACAGGCTGCCCGGGGAGGTGGTGGAGCCCCCACCCCTGGAGGTGCTCAGAAAAGTTGTGCCCATGGCACTTGGGGCAGTGGTTTAGTGCCCATGGTGGTGTTGGTCCAAGAGTTGGGCTTGATCTTGGAGGTCTTTTCCCATCAAGCAAATTGCACTGGTGCAGTGTGCAGTCTGCCAGCCTGCCTTGCTCCTGCATGCCTCTGCCCCATTAGCTCTGACAGCCACAGATGGTCTCACAGAAGTTCTCCCAGTGTCCTGGCTCCCAAAGCTGGCTTGGATTGGGATCAAGCTGTTTATGGCCCAGTGTGATGTAACAGGCTGATGGTGGTGAATCAATTAGGTGTTTCTGCAGCAGCCTGCACAGCCAAAGCAGCACTCACTGCCAGGAAGCAAAATGGTTGTGCAGAAAGTCTGGAATCTATTTGATTTTTCAGGTGCCTGGGGAGAGCATTACCTTCTGCAGTCATCTGGAGCTCCCTGCCAGCTGTCCCAGCACACAGCAAGGTAGGCAGCAGCTGGCCAGCTGCTGGGTGCCAGAGGTGAGTTATCTGCTACTTGTAGTGAGTCTGGGGGCATTGTCAAGCTCTGCACTCCAGTGACCAGACTGTCCCAGCCTGTTTGCATCCCTTTCCTCATCCCCAAGCTTTATCTTCATGCAACCCAGAAGGCAAATTGTGTCCTGGGCTGCAGCCAGAGCAGTGTGGGCAGCAGGACAAGAGAGGAGATTCTGCCCCTTGGCTCTGCTCTGCTCAGACCTCACCTCCAATCTTGCCTCCAGTTCTGGTGTCCCCAGTAAAAGGAGGACACAGAGCTGCTGGAGAGAGGCCAGAGATGGCCACAAAGATGACTCTGCTGTGAACACAGGCTGAGAGAGCTGGAGGTGTTCAGCCTGGAGAGGAGAAGACTCCAGGGGGGGGACTCAGAGCTGCCTTCCAGTACCTGAATGGATCTTGCTAATCCTTTATGACCTGGGAAGAAAGACACAGACAATGGATTGGAAACAAAAACTAAAATAAATCTAATTTAATCTGCCCTTGTTTGAGAAAATCCCAAACATTACCAGTGCTGGGCATGGACACTTGCACACAGGAAAAGGATTTGGAGACAGCAAGTTCAAAAGAAAATGCAGGGAGTGGCAGCAGCAGGAGACAGCCACAAGCTCAGGTGCTGCAGGCTCTTCTTCCAGTAGGAATGCCCAATAAACTGCAGTGCTGGAGTGAACTGGAAGGAAAAAAAAACAGACTAGAGATGTTGAAAGGGCATCTGGACACATGGCTTAGAGTAGCCCTCTGGTTTGTAAGTGAATTTAGGTTGATTTCTATCTGGAGACTGTGGGAAAGGCCCTGGGTAACAGTCCTGTAACTAAAGATTATTTGCTGTTCAAAGATGCTTTCTGCTTCTTTCCTTGATTTGTAGAGAATAAGGCAATTTAAAGTCAGGAATTCTTTCAGCTGCATCTATAACATTCCTCCAAGTAAGCTGAGGAGAGACCTTATTGCTCTCTACAACTCCCTGAAGTTGCAGTGGGGTGGGGGTTGGGCTCTTCTCCCAAGAAATGAGAGGGAAATGGCTTCAAACCAGGGAAGGTTTGGGCTGGATATTAGGAGACATTTCTTTGCTGCAAGAGTGGTCAGGGATTGTGGCACAGGTGGTGGAGTCCCCATCCCTGGGGCTGCTCAAAAAACACAGAGCCATGAGACTGCAAGGGGTGGGTCAGTGGGGTGGGAGGGTTGGGTTATGGATGGACTCAGTGATCTCAGAGGTCTTTTCCAATCTTAGTGATGCTGTGATAAGAGCATCTTAGGAATCCTCTGGAGTGTGCCACAGGAAGGTTCCACTGCTGGGCTCTCTTCTTCCAGAGTGCACCTGCTTCTGACTACTTCTTTTGCAAACTTTGTTGTAAGAACAGATGCAATCCCCTGGCTAGGACCTCAGTCACCCATGGTCCAAAGGATGCTCTTGGTGTGGCATAGCTGCAGAATATTTGCTCAGCTTCCTAAGAGAGTTGTGTGAAAGTACCAAGAGTGGGACCATGGGTGCAAAGAGAGGTGAAATAAAGTGAAGACAGGGATGAGAGGGTAGAGGTGGAGGCAGCATCTCAGAGTTCCAAGAAGAGAAACTCTGGTGTGAGGAGGTATAAAATACTAACCAAGGCCAGAGAGTCTGAAGATGCCTCACCACTGCTGCTGGACTCAAGGATGGGAAGAGTGCTAACTGCTAGCCCAGGAGCTTGCTAGCTCTGGCTCTCTGTTGCCTGCTGCAGTAGCCCATAAATCAATGCTTTCTGTGAGTATCCTGTTCACAAAGTGTCTCTGTGCAAGGGAAGGGATCCCTGAGCAGGTTCCTGCAGTCGTTCTGCAGGGCACCAGGCAGTTTGAAAGGCTAAACAAATGTTTATGCAGCCCTTCCCCGTAAGGCTTCAGGCACATGAATGGAGGGGTGAAGCTGGGAAGATAAATCTGGAGTAAGGAGCTGTGTGACAGCTGAGAAGCAGCAGGCAGGTGTGCCAAGTGTTTGCAGCAGCCCAGACTGACAGGCATGAGAAAATGTGCTCCTGGTTTGCTCCTTGTTGTAGTGTTGCCGTAAGAAATATCTGCGCAGGCAGTAGGCAGGGTGGGGCCAGCTCTCTGTGCAGGTCATGGTCTTTGAGACAGCTAAAAGCAGAACCACTTGATTTGCCATGCACTAATCCAGTTAGCTCACTCTTCACACTCCTCTTGCTGTCACTCCTGCCTTGGTTTCACACACAGCCCCAAACACACTGCCAGAGCCAAAGGGAAGAGCCTTTTAACAGCTCAAGCTCTTGAGCAGCTCTTACATCTGGCTGTAGGACACTCTGCTGCCTCTTGGAGCAATCCTAACTGCTAAGCCAGTTCAGATAAGAATGATCATGTAATTTATACTAATCAATGCTATAAATAATAATGATGTATTGTGACAAGATAACAGACCACAAGGTGCCATGTACCTTAGGTGGAGATGCAGGCCAGGCTGGATGAGGCCATGAGCAACCTGGGCTAGTGGGAGGTGTGCCTGTCCCTGACAGGGGAGATAGAACTGGGTGATCCTGGAGGTCCCTTCCAACCCAAACCTCTCCATGATTCTATGTGCAGAAGCAGACAGAAACACAAGCAACAATCCAAGCTCTACAACTCATTTCCCCTCTCCCCGTCCTGATGTGGGACTGAAGCATGACCACATTCAGGGCTCTGCACTCACAGGGCAGATTTTAGGGCAGCAGCAGTTTACTTTTGTAAGATTTCGTTTTTGTGATGCTCTCACTTTTGGGGAGAAATCAATGGTTTGCTGTTGGGAGAACCCTCTGGAATCTCAGCTGTGTGGGCAGGAAAGCAGCGTCCACAGGGCAACAGCAGCTGGGAGTGGGCAACGCAGGCAGCGATGGACACCTCTGGAGCTGGCAGGTGTGGATTTAGAACCCATCCCGGGCCAGGAGGCTCCTTTGCTCCCCTCAGTGACCTTCCCTGCCCCTCCAGCAGGGTGTCTCAGGCTGCTGACTGCTGGGCTGCAGCCGCTGCCGGAGCCAGTTCCTTGCTGAGCAGCTCCGGGCGGTGCTGAGCGCTGCTGCTTTGAGCACAGGCGACAGCATCCCTTACACCACACACAGCATGGTGCCGTAAGAGCCTCGGTCCTGTGCGCCAGCAGCCCTCTCTGAAGCTCTGGAGCTGGCTGGCAGCTCTGTGCCTGCTCGCCCAAGCCACCGTGGCAGCCTTTCCCAGAGCCCCCGGGCAGGGCTTTCCCTCATTCCCACGCTGCTTTCCTCACAGCCCTGCACCTGCAGACCCAAACGGGGTTGCTGCAGTGGATTCCCATGGGAAGTGACTGCCACCAGCGTGAGAATCTCCCCTTCTTCCCCTCCCTTTTCCTACCCTGTGCTCAAAGCTTCTGGTCGGCATTAGTGCACCCCAACCTTAGCAGCAAGTCAGCAGTGTGCTCTCAGCAGCACCAACAGCCTCACGGGCAAAGGCAACTGGCAAGAAGTGAGATGAAAGTTACATTGATGCTGTGCAAAAAGTATTGCAGAGGGAGCCACAGGCAACCAGAGAAGGACACCTGCCTGGAGCCCTCTCATCAGTGCTCTTCCACTCTCAAAGAATCATTAATGTTGGAAAAGATCTTTAAGATCAACTCCAACCATCAACCCAACCCCACCATGGCCAATAATCAATCCTCTCCCCAAGGAGCAACCTGGGCCAGTGGGAGCTGTCCCTGCCCGTGGCAGGTCCCTTCCAACCCAAACCATCCTGCTCCGTGTCAGGTCCCAAAGCCTCTCCTCCTCCTCGACACATCCTATCTCCAGCTCACAACACAAACACATTTCCTCACAGACAGTTG
Source organism: Ramphastos sulfuratus (assembly GCA_013399055.1). Taxonomy (NCBI): domain Eukaryota; kingdom Metazoa; phylum Chordata; class Aves; order Piciformes; family Ramphastidae; genus Ramphastos; species Ramphastos sulfuratus. The sequence continues at coordinate 17,911 of WBNM01021496.1, read as the reverse complement.
CTTTAAGTCACAGTTTATGCTCTGGCTGGGCCTGATTCAGTTCTGTGTGGTGCCCACAGCAGCCTCCCTCAGCATTCCCTCCCTGCAGACACCTCTGCTGCTGCGTTCCCTCGCTGCACACCGAGATGCTCTCTGCAGCACTTGGGAAATGCAGCCCAGCTCCGAGCACACCAAGCATACCCTGCTTGCACCGGGACTGAGAGCTCCCATTCGGTGCAGAGAGGGAGCAGTCACAGGTTTTAAGACCCTTATAAGCCTGTAAATTACTCTCAATCACCGAGAGCCTGGAAACAGTATCGGTGTCGGAAGCGGCTTCCAGCAGGCAGGCAGTGAAACAGGAGAGGCAGCTAAAGCCAGAAGGGTACAAAGCAGCTCGACCATTGCAAATGGAGAGGATTTCTGCTCCTTCTGTCACCATCAGGAGGGTTGAGAAGCACTGCAGGAGGAAATTAGGCACAGGTTTTAAGATATCAGATGCCAGAGGAGCCTTTTGCTGACTCCAGCATTAGCGGTCACTATTTTAACCTTGCTTGGTGGAAAGAATTTGATTGTTGTAAAGTTTGAACAGGGGAAGAAATCTACTTCCTGCTTGTGTAGGACTGAAAATGATTTATTGTCACCTGAAATCTGATTCCTGATCTCCTGCAGTGGTTCCTGATCTTCACTGGCCCAAGGACAGCAACACCAAGCAACTTCAGTAGACCTCAAGCCATTTGTGTGACTTGCGATGTGGGGTCAGAGCAGAAGTCTTGTGTGTAAGCCTGGATTCCCCAATTCCTACACACACACATCTCAAAGAAGGGCTTTTGAAACAGGATTCATTATCAAGAGGTTAGAAGCAATGTCACTGAAGGGTAGGGAGAGGAGCACAAGGGAGGACCAACAATATGAAGAGTCCCAGGCAAGCAACCCTCCCTAGCTGCTCTTTCAGCTCCCAAGGGCAGCAAAGGGTTTCTGGACTGGGAACAAGGTGGTGGATAGAAGCAGCAGCATTGGGCAGGGAAGGAGCTGGGGGTTGGCACCCTTCCCTGGGCTCTGGGGAGGGAGCAGAAATGTTTGCCTCTCCAATTCAGACCTCTCCTTTTCAGCTTAAGTCCCTCAAATTCGTTTCCCTTTCCACCATTCACAAGTCACAGCAAAGGAGAGAGAGCAGGTAGGGAGGAGAAGGCAGTTCTTTAGTATTTGAAGAATAAGGATATGGTCTCCTTGAAAGGATTTTCAGCAAGCAAGAGGGGGAAACACAGAAAGTAATGAACAACAAATGCAGTCATTTCAACTTGAGGAAGAATATTTCTTTCCCATTCCTTTCATTAGTGGTGCTTTTAACTGCTGCCATTCGTTAGAGCTGCAGCAGAAGAGAACAAAACTTGAATGGTCTCAATCTGCTCCATTTAAATTGCAGTAAAGTCTCACCAAAAAAAATATAAACATTAAATTAAATCCTTGCTTTTAGCTGGAGAGAGAACTAACAGTTGCATTCTTGGGACAAATGCCATTTTCTCTGGGTTTAATGTGTGCAGTCTAAAAATTCAGTAAGCCAGAGTGACAGAGAAGGGAGAGAGGAGGCTCTGGGGTTTTACAGCACTCTGCTTCTCCACCTTCTGATAGCAGCTGAGGGGCCTGGGGGTGCTCAGCCTGGAGGAAAGGAGGCCAAGGGAGACCTCCTTGCTTTCTGCAACTCCCTGAAAAGAGGCTGGAGCCAGAATGGGATTTGGTCTCTTCTGCCTAGTAACAAGTGACAGGATGAAAAGAAAGGGCCTCAAGCTGCACCAGGGGAGGTTTAGGTTGGATATTAGGAAAAATCTCTGTGCTGCCAGAGTGGTCAGGGACTGGCACAGGCTGCCCAGGGAGGTGGTGGAGTGCCCATGCCCGGAGGTGTTCAAGAAGCCTGTGGCCATGGTGGTATTGAGTCAACAGCTGGGATGAATCCTGGACATCCTTTCCAGCCTTAATGATTTTATGATTCTATGAACTTGGTGAAATTATGCAATTACCTCCAGCAGAAGGCACAGATGAGTGTGTCCCAGTAGCCCTTTTGCTGAGCTGCAGTGCTTCACTTGTGGTTTCTGAAACGTGAGCCATTGGAATTTGCTCTGGCAGTGGATTTGAGTCTCTCCTGAGATGGGCATTGGCCGCTTGGAGATGCACCTAAGTGGGCAGAGAGGCAGCACAAGAGGTTTTGAGCAGTTCTGTGCAGGTCTGTTGTGAGTTTAGCCTTGTTTCTGCTGCTCGAGGGAGACTCCTCACAAGTCTCTGAGCATTTCATATCTGCAGGGGGGATCCTTCACAGGGGCAGAGCTCACACACACACCCCTGCCCCTCTCCCAGTTGTCAGCCATTTCCTTCAAACATCAACCAGAATGACAACACTTCCAAAGCTGGACTCTTTCCAGTCAACGAGCTCAAACCTCCAAGAAAGGGAAAGGTTCCTGGAGCTTGAAGAACTGCTCTGTTTTACTAGAGTGGATTCCAAAATTGTTGATAGTTGTCTTCTGTTGAACAAAAAATACCATCTGCTGCTTGGCAAAGAAGCTGGAATGAAATCTGCTGTGAATGCAAGCTGGAAGACACCAGAAGGAGCAGCCTGGTGATGAGTACTCAAGAAGCCTCCAAAAGACCTGAGTGCAATTCCTGTCTTATGGAGTCATTAATGCTGGAGAAGAATCATAGACTCACAGAATCAGTCAGGGTTGGAAGGGACCACAAGGAGCAGCCAGCTCCAACCCCCCTGCCATGCCCAGGGACACCTCACACTAGATCAGGCTGGCCACAGCCTCATCCAGCCTGGCCTTAAACACCTCCCTGGGCAACCCCTGCCAGGCTCTCACCACCCTCATGCTGAACAACTTCTTCCTAACATCCAGCCTGACTCCCCCCATTTCTAGCTTGGTTCCATTGCCCCCAGTCCTATCATTACCTGACAACCTAAAGAGTCCCTCCCCAGCTTTCCTGTAAAGAAAGACCTCAAAAGTCATCAGGTCCAACCCTATCCCTAACACCTCCATGGCCACTAGACTGTGTCCTGAGTTCTTCAGGCAGGTAGATCTGTTTTGCTGGACTCCTGTGATTGAGAGTCTGCCTCTTCTACTTCATGTTGAAGCACTAAGCATATCATTTCTCCCCTGGGAGTCTGTAATCCAGTGCCTAAAAATCCCCTAGGGACATGGGAAAGCCACCCTTAGCTTGTGAGCATTACAGTGGACATGAATGAAGCTGTCATCCCCCATCAGAGGGTGACTAAACCCACAGTGAGAGCAGCTCTGCAGCCTGCTCTCAGCTGCAGCTCAGTAACCTGAGCTAATACCTGGCCATAAGTCAGAGGGTGCTGAATTGTATGCAAGAGCCCATTCACATTGCAAGGTCTGCTCAAAGCCAGTTGAACTGGGAAAGAATTAAACTCTGATCCAGAGTCAACAAATGCCACATCAAGCTCAACAATGAGAGGCAGAAGTCTCCTTGAGGGAATTTCAGGATCTGCTACAGGTTCTCCTCCAGGGTGCTAAGAAAGTTGGCAGCAGACCTTTGCCTTTGGACAGCTCTGCATTGCTCTCAAGCACAAATCCAGCAGCAGTGCATCCTGCTCCCCCTAAAGCAGACATCTCTACCCCAACAGTTCTTTGGAACACTCACATTGAAGACATCTTCATCTTCAAAGAGCAAACCACTGACCTGGGCTGGTGTCAAAACCATGAAGGATTTATTACACCTGCATGCACAGCAGCCTCTGTTTGATAGATTTTGAACATCCTTTTATTCTGGAAGCCCCTCAAAAAAATAAATCATCTGTGATAAAACTCTCTGGGAGTGAAGCTTACAGATGTGGAGCACACCTTGGAGTCTTTGCTACACAGCTGAAAGCTCACCAGCTCTTACCTACAGCTCTGGCTGCTGCTGAGCAAAAGCAAAGAAAGACTTTTCTCTGGCAGCAGGAAACAAGAGGAAGATTTTAGGGCTCCTCGTGTCCCCTAGACTCTGACTCTCTTAGGTCTTGCTTGGTTCAGCCTTAGACCTGCAAATCATTCCTGTTGTTACTTCTGTAAGAAGTGGCTGGAACATTTCTGTTAGGACATCTCTCAGGTTCAAATTATTTTCTCCTGAACATCCATGGGAAGCTCCTCAGCAGCTCTGCAGTTGGTGTCCCTCATCTCCTCTAACAAGCTGCAGAACTTTGCTCCACCTTCCATGGCCCTTCCAACTCCCATCCCCATCCTTCCACCCCTGGGATGCCTGCCAACCCTCTACACTTCCTGAGCTCTGTGGCTTCCCTTATCAATCTTCCCTATTCCATAACTTACAGCTTCTGATTATTTCCACATTTGTTTTCTGCTTACTATCTGGAGGAGTTTTCTGTGTTTATAAATATGTATTTGTGGCTCTAAATCTCTGTGCAACAACTTAGGGCAAATGTATTCTTAAGAGCCTGGAAGTTCCTGCTCTCTGGAGGGGGAACTTCTGATCATTCAAGCATTGCAAGGAGCTCTCCCATCAGGAATGGCTGAGAAGTCTTTGTCCAGCTTACTTCAAATTACCTAGCAAAGTTCATAAGCCTTTTATTTAAGTGCACACTGATATGCATAAATGAAGCAATTTGGCTGCTCTGGTTCACGTGCAGCCTGCACAGCTCTTCTCACAGATGCACAAACAGGAATGTCAGAGCAGAAGATTTCTGCTGAAAACTGGAGGATGCTCCCTACTGTGCTCTGTGACTCGAGGATATGAGAAGCTTCAGTTCATTTCTGTGCCACAAATATGGATCCAGCCCAATCAGTTTTGATCAGGAAACACAAAGAAATTAAACTCACTTCAAAAAAAAAAGATCATTTCATGTTCAGGGCTTGCAAAAAAAAGATGCTGCTGAAGACTTGGAGAAACAGGGCAGTTTGGTACAAAGCACAAGAGCCCAGAGTCCAGTCTGGGTGGAGATGAGTGGTAGCCTGTGTGAATCTCAGAGGACACAGCTGGTAATTATTTCAGCCTTTAGGGAAGCCATTTCTCATGTACAGACAAGCTCTTGGCAGGGCCACTTCTCAGTAAAGTGAGTTGGGCTGCAGATGCAAGGAGCAGTTGGATGAGCCTTCTGCAGAGCACGAGTGAGATGGGGCAAAAAAGTAGGTCTGGGATGTCAACCTCCACCTCCCAGGGAGCTGTGGGTGGTGCAGCACCATGGCAAGGGTGACTCTGGCAGCAACAAGTGGCTGTTCCTGAGCTGCAAACCAAGCTGCAGGAAGTGAGATTCAACTCAAGTGTACAACAGCCAAGGTTGTGTGTCCACACTTAGATACCCATAAGGGATGCAAGTGCCCAAACTCACATCTTCATCTGCAGGTCAAGAGCATTTACCAGCAATCAGAGAGCAATCCAGCAGGCCAGCCACTGAGAATCTTATCTTGAGAATGAGTCCCACCCAAGGAGGTCAGGCAATGAGGGGTTTAGCTGGCAGTGATGAGGAGCTGGTCTCAGCTGGCACAGCAGTGCCTGTGCAGACATCACCACCCCTGAGAGATTGCAGAGTGTGGTCTGTGCCTCGCCCTCAGTGACAAAAGGCCTGTGACAGCAGCAGAAAAAATAAGCATAATTCTTTTCTGCAGGGATCTGAGAAGCTGGCAACACTCCCAGAGAGCAGAGATAGTCCTGTCAGAGGCAGTGCTGCATGGACATGTGTGGCAGTCCCGAGGCAAGAGGATCTGCACAGCCTTGCAGGCCAGCCCCTGTCTGAAGCAGCAGAAGGCACAGGACCTGCTCCAAAGCCCACAGAGACCAATGACAATCCTTTCCCTTCCGTGGGCTTGATGTGCCAGTGCTGTCACAGCCCCATCCCTCCACGCTCCATCCTGCCTTGCCCCTGCTCAGCTCCATCCATCCTCTGATGCCTCCCAGGGAAAACAAAGCTGCATGAATTTGCAGGCTCTCGTTCTGCGCAGGGAGCTCAGCCCTTTAATATGCAGCTCGCAGTCATCACTCCCAACCTCAGCAGCCATCTGGAGAGATGTTTTGAAGCTCACTGACATGCTGAGCAAGTGGACCTGATGGAGAAATGATGGTCAACAGCTGCCAAAGGGGAGAGAGATGGGAGCTGAGAGCTTCCACCCATGGCTCCTGCCTTGCCCCACAGTGCTACTAGCAAGTAAGAAATGTCAGAACCTACTGAACGTGCCCAGTTTGCATTTCCCTGCATTAAAACACATCAGCTGTTTCTTAACATTTTATTTTCAGTCTTCTTTCGGTCATAATTTGGCCTAAGGACTACATCTGTGATGAATTCCTTGTAACAGGACCTTGCCATTTGGACTGTGGTTGTCATCAAAATATCCTAGCGTGCTGGCGCAGGCTGAGGGAAATGCACTTTGCAAAACATTCTATCACTCAAAAATTAGTTTCAAAAGCAAAAGAATAACATCACTGCTCTGGTCGAGCTGACAACTACTCTCTGCTGGGATTCACTTTTGCATTGCTCTAGGTAGGGATGTGGATGTTTGTGTAGATGTAAGCACAGCAGCGCAGCAGCAGTGATCTCTGTAGACAACAAATGCCAGAAGAGTTTGGGTTGGAGATTATCCAGTTCCAGCCCCCTGCCATGGGCAGGGACACCTCCCACTAGCATGGCAGGGACACCTCCCACTAGCCCAGGTTCTCAAACCTCATCCAGTCTGGTCTTGGACACCTCCAGGGATGAGGCATCCACAAAGTCTCTAGAGCCAACCTGTTCGGTGTCTCAGCACCCTCATAGCAAAGAACTTCCTAATCTCTAATCCAAACCTACCCTGCTCTAGCTGAGCACTGATTTCATGAAGCAAGCAGCCAGCACCAAGAACCTTCTCTCAAACCCTCCACTTTAAGGCATGCTCTCTGCTGGAGTTCTACACCTCAGGACCTTTGAAAGCAAGAGAACATCTGCTCATAGACTGCACAGGGAGCTGCCAGCTACTGAAGCAGTTTAATGATTCTGTCTGTAACAGCCTGACTTTAGTTGTGTCAATTAAACATAGACCTGGTGGGGAGAAGCAGCATCAAATTCTGACCATCCTGAGCTTTGCTGCCTGAAATGCTCCCTCATCAGTGAGGGTTTGCAGCTCAGCTGCACTGCCCTGCCCGAGCAGCTCCATGTGCCCAGGAAAGGGCTTTACCTGGTGGTGAGTCCCCATCTGGTGGGGCAGTGGTGATGGGGGTGGGAGTTCAGCTCCCTCAGGCTGACTCTTGGCTCTCACTCGTTTTGGACAACTCTTTCCTTGCCACCTGATAAGCAGTGGATTTGGACCTGACCTCCAGAGGCCCTTTCCAACCCCTACCCCCTCTATGATTCTGACTCCCTGACTGCCAGCAGGGAGCTGCAGCTTGGCTGCAGGCTTGCTCAGCCCCACTGCTGAAGCAGCTTCTCCTAGGTCAGGTTGCACAGCAGCACATCCATGTGGGTTGTGAAAGCCTCCAGAGAAGGAGACTCCCCAGCCCCTCTGGGCAGCCTGTTGTTGTGCCATGCTCAACTTCCCCTTCCATGCTCTGGTCAAGCTGCCACTTGTCCTCTGAAGCCTCTGTGAACCTGGCTGCTGTTCCACACAAGCAGTGGTTCATGTACCACAACTTCTTTATGGCATAACAGCCAGCAACATCTGAAAGCTTTAAACATATTCTAGCATTTTAATGATAGCAAGGAAAGATTTATGGGCAGAGTAAATATCTTTTATTGGCCCAGTGTTGTAGTTGGGGAAAGGCAGGCTTGCTCTGGGGGGAAATGCAGGCTTGCTGTTGGGCACACAGATTTTTTTTTTCCCCCTGGATTTGAAACAGAAGCTGCAGAATTGTGGCTTGATGTTTGCTGTTTCTTTTAGTTCTGAAACAAACCATGGCTGGATGTTTGAACTCTTGCCTGGTTTCCCAGCCATGCAGGTGGAGGAATGAAGTTTACTTTGCTCTGGTGAGACCTCACCTGGAACAGTGTCCAGCTCTGGAGCCTTCAACACAGGAAGGACATGGACCTGATAGGAGCAGGTCCAGAGGAGGGAGTGAAAATGATTAGGGGTTTGGAGAGCCTCTGCTATGAGGACAGGCTGGGGGTGTTCAGCCTGGAGAAGAGAAGGCTCCAGGGGGACCTCAGAGCTGCCTGCCAGTGCCTGAAGGGGCTACAAACAGGCTGCAGAGGGACTGCTCCCAAAGGCCTGCAGGGACAGGACAGGGGCAGTGGCTTGAGATGAGAGCAGAGCAGATTGAGATTGGATGAGAGGAATAAGTTCTGCAACAGGAGGCTGCTGGAACACTGCAGCAGGTTGCCCAGGGAGGGAGTTGAGGCCCCATCCCTGCAGATATTCCAGGTGAGGCTGGACTAGGCTCTGAGCAAGCTGCTCTAGTGGAGGATGTCCCTGCTGAGTGCAGGGGGTTGGACTGGATGAGCTTTGGAGGTCCCTTCCAACCCAACCCATGCTATGACTCAAAGTCCTTCTGAACTTTGCTGTGGTTGCATCCTTAGGCCATCAGGGCTGTAACCCTTAACTGCTTTGCTATATTATAATGGTGAAATATTATAAACCAGGCTGCCCAGGGAGGTGCTGGCAACACCAGCCCAGAGGTTTAAAAAAATTCCTGCCTGTGGCACTCTGGGACATGGTTTGGTGGTCATGGAGGTGCTGGGTAGAAGGTTGGACTTGGTAATCTTTGAGGTCTTCTCCAACCTTAATGAGTCCCTAAGAAAACTCTTTACAAAGTGAAGCATCCCCACGCTTGGTGATCCTGCATTTGCTGTCTCCAGTTGCCTTCTCTAGTGGTTTTCAAGGGTTGTCTTAGCTCTGAAGTCTTTCTAACCAGCCTCTATAGATTTAGATTTGATTTTATTCCTTACATTGTATTTATTTTTTAAATTCAGGGAGGGGAAAAGGTCATTTCTGGTCCCTGTTGTGGAGCTCTTCCCCTGAAGAGAAGGCAAAGGCACCATCTGCAGCATACTTTGTAGCTGTCTGTTTGAGGCAGACTCTCGAGGAGGAAGTAAATCTTTCCACGTTTTAGAGAGCTTGTGAGGGAAGGAATTTATCCACATTTAGCAGACACTGGGGTAAGTACATTCTTCTGGAAGCCACAGGTTGGGGGGGGCCAATAAATCCTTCCATTGCTATTAGGCAGGAGGCAATAAATCCTTTGATCTCCATCACACTCCACAGCTTTACTCCACTTAGAATGTACATTTCATCGAGGTGCTCTCTTCATTTGCCCACATCCCTGGGATTCATTTAGCCTCTTTTTGCTCTGAGTTGCTGCTGCTTTTTTCAATTAATTGGTTGTACTGCTCAGGTGCTCACTGCAAGGGCATGGCCCCCACTGTAAAGGCATGGCCCCCACTGCAAGGGCATGGCACTCACTCACTGTACCTCTTAGGAGGAGAGAAAATGCTTTGGATTTTACTTTCTGCTTTCATCATCTGTGTGAGATGTTGTTAGATGGTACCAAAGGCTTCCTCCCTCTCCCCTCACAGTGCCAAAGGCTTCCTCCCTCTCCCCTCACAGCGCCAAAGGCTTCCTCCCTCTCTTCTCACGGTGCCAAAGGCTTTCTCCCTCTCTTCT
>WBNM01021493.1:190745-223188 GCA_013399055.1 Ramphastos sulfuratus | reverse complement strand
TTCTATGATTCTATGTTCTTAAACCAAAACTAATTAGAAGAAAGCATCAACAGCTTCCAATACATTTGTTCACTTGTCCTTTCCCTTCCCCCTTCCCCTTTCCTTTTTCTTCCTATGCTCTGTAGCTGATGTTAAGTTACTAGTTATTTCAGGGATTTGAGAGAGATTTGTGTATATCTACCCAGTTTTGAGCTGTTCTGGGTTTTTTTTTTAATACTTGTCTGCTTTAAGCATGAACAGTTTGAGGGTTTGGTGCAGTGAGGAGTTGGTGGTGTGCTTGCAACCTGATACGAGAAGTTTTCCTGTACTCTGGTCTTTTCCACCTACTTAGACAATATCTCATTTTGTAGTGACAAACTACTTCTTGCAAGATGAAGGAAAGGAAGCTTGAATGGGTCTCTCAGGCCTCACAAAGGCAAAATTCCTGTTAGCAGCAAGGAAGAGGCTGCGTTGCTTGAGCGAGAACTCAATGCTAATGACACTGGTGCCACCTTTTGGTTCTAGCCAACCAGGCATTTTGGAAGGCTGTGGTGATGTTGCTTCACTGCTTCCTAGTATCCTAAGCAGTGCCAGCCTGCCCTTGCAGCTGGGTGTACCCCCACTCGAAGTGCTCAGTATTGCCCTTTGTCTAACACCTGTCAGACCATGTGGCTGCCAGAGCCCATCATTGGTGCCTTGTTGGGTAAAGTAGCCAGCAGTGGCTCTGGTGCTTGCTGCAGGCAGAAGGCAACATCTCACATCCTGAGGACTTGGCACCACAGAGGTTTCTAACAGGGTTTGGAAGCAGGAGCTGGTATCCACCGAGATGCATGCACACAAATCCAGCCTTAGCATTGAAGATGTGATTCTGTGATGTCTGCTTCCACAGGCAGCAGCTGGAAACTTCTTAAGAGACTTGTTTGCAACAAAATTGCTGTGTCTGGATTTGACTGCCTATGCAAACAACAGCAGAGAAATCAGGCCACGGTGCAGGGCAGCATCTAATTCCTTCCCAAGGAGAGGCAGGACTGAGCATGCAGCCGTTGCTCTGGCACAGGCACCATTTGGGTCTCTTTCTGATGCTCTGTATTTGCAGACCATATGTTACATCCCAGCTTTCACTTTCCTGTTTGCTACTATTCATTTTCCCATATGCCATCATCCCTGAAGCTCTTTTTCCTCTTCTAGTCTTTCTTGGCCAACAGACTGTAATTCCTATATCATCTTCAAAAGAAGTACAGAGCAATCCCTGAGGTGATGCTGGAAGCTGCTCCTCCAGCAAAGACTGGAGAAGCCTTGCCTTTCAAGGGAGCATTCAAAGTGTCCTCTGAAACACAAAATCATTTACTAGGTTATGACATAGCTATTCCCTTGACCCACATAGTAAAGCAGATGTAAATTTGTAGTATTATGGGAGGCATACAGTATTATGGCAGGTTTAAACACTGTCTTTTTGTTACTGCGCTTCCTGAAGACAGCAGTTGGCTGCAGGTTTGGGGCTCTGCAGGTTGCCTGATGAAGGGAAACTCAGGAAGAGGATGAGGCATCTCTGATGTAAACGGCCAGCAGAGGCTCAATCTGTCAAGAGCAGAAAGCACCAAATAGCAGGAAACTATTTCAGTCCGTCTACTTTCTCTCCATCAACACATAGCCCAAAAGCACTTTGAGTGTTTCCTCCTGTCCACATTCCTGTTTCTCTGCCAGGTGACCTTCTCTGAACTCTTCTCCTCTCTGGTATTTTTGCAAGCCAGTGTTAATACTGAGAGATTCCACGTTGCTCACCTAGCTAGCATAGAACTGTATGGCTTTTCTATTCCATTGCAATACATGATGTAAAACAATAGCCACAGAAATGCAAGCATCAACAAAGTAAACTTTCACCTCCATGCAAAGAAAAAAAAAAGGTCTACTCAAGACTGTAATAACCATGTAAAATCATTATAACTAGTCTCATATAAAGGTAGCTTCAGTGATACCTAGCAGGTCTCCAGCCAATTCCAGCAAGATGTAATTTAATCCATGCTGGAGTTAGTGTTTTCTTTGGGATTGCAATGTTTTTCTCAGCAATATGTTCACCCTCCAACCTGTATATACTAAGAAGATGCCAGGTAGGCCTGGGATCAGTGATATTTGCAAGGCAAATGGTATGGAGATTTGAACAGAAATCAAAGAAAAGCTACACATGAACCAGAGCAATTCTTGATGGAAGTTCAAAAATGCTAGCATGGGGTCATGGGGTGTTTGCCTCAGATTCAGAGATGTTGCTTGTCTCTGACTCGCTCTTTCATCTAGCAGTAAAACTATACTGTAGAAGAATGAAAAAGAATTCGATTTTTTTTTTTTTATGTCCTTTCCAAGCAGCTCCAAGATACAGAGGAAGAGCTCTCAGGATGCCAGAGCCGGCAAAGTCCACCTCTGCCCCTAAAAAGGGCTCCAAGAAAGCTGTGACAAAGACCCAGAAGAAGGGTGATAAGAAGCGGCACAAGAGCAGGAAAGAGAGCTACTCCATCTATGTCTACAAAGTGCTGAAGCAGGTCCACCCTGACACTGGCATCTCCTCCAAGGCCATGGGTATCATGAACTCTTTTGTCAACGACATCTTTGAGCGCATTGCCGGAGAAGCATCCCGCCTGGCCCATTACAACAAGCGCTCCACCATCACCTCCCGGGAGATCCAGACGGCTGTGCGCTTGCTGCTCCCAGGAGAGCTGGCCAAGCATGCTGTCTCAGAGGGCACCAAGGCTGTCACCAAGTACACAAGCTCCAAGTAGCCAGGCATCACCTCTCCAATGGGACCATCAAGCACTGGGCCCTCTGCGCAAGCACAGGTGGGCAGCCACAGTCTGGGTAAACATCACAGCTATTATCCACAGCAATTTGCAGCCTTGGAATGGGCATGAGAAGCTGTCTGGTGGAAGATGAGACAGTGATCTGGATGTCAGATGATTTTCATAGTCTGTTTGGGACATGCAGTGGGTTCAGCAAGGCTGGTGAAGGAGGCCTTTGCTTTCACACCTCATCTGACAAACTGACTGACATCCAAACTCCCCTCTGTGCTTGGCAAACATGCGTGTTTGGGACCGGCAGGGGAGACTGGCAGCAGCAACACAGTAATGCCATCTCTGAAGTCTTCCTGTTTAGCTGCTTTCTCACAGTCATCCAAGATGGGCACTGAGGAGTCAGCGCTGGTATCCTCTCCCTCATAGCCTGGATCCACCCCGTGCTGGCACAAGTGGCATTGACAGCAACTGGGCATGAGCTGTGGGATAAAATCTATATTGGTTCAGCAGCAATCTCTGCTTGGCAGCCTGCTTTTAAGAACAAGCCTGGCAGGCAGGTAGATGCCCGGCATGATACCAAGCACTGTTCCTCCTTGTCACTCCCGGTGGATGAGCCAGCAAACAGACTGAGGGTGCTGGCACTGGAGCTGCCTGCCGCCTTTCACCTTGTGCCAAAGCAGATGAATGGACGAGGTGGGAATGTTGGGGCTGGGTCGCTACCTTCCCCTGTTTTGTCTGCTTTAAGGAGTTGGATTGGTCTGCAAAACATTGCTGATTCTGCTGCTTTTCAGAGACTATTCCTGCTTTGACGCTGCCTGGGTGCCCTGAGACAGGGTGGTCCCTGTGGGAATCCTCTCTCCTGTGAGAGAGGATTGGTGGTGCAGGACAAACAGCACAGAGGTATTGGGGGGGACTGAGGATTTGGAAAAGCATGTGGAGTGGGAACAGAGGTGGTTAATGCAAAGATCACTGTCGGCAGCTCACTTGGCCCTGCCTTGCCTGCTTTGTTCACCAGTTAGAAAGCAAAACCAAAAACTGGGGCTGGATGGATGTATAGGGATGCTTGACTGCATCCCAGTGATACTTTAAAAACTGCATCAGATACTCCCCATATATTCTCAAAGTCCACAATAAGATAAGCAATAATAAAATCCTGATAAAAGCCATAGAGATTAGTGGAGGAATGTCTTGGTTACAGGTTTATCTTGCCCAAACTGCTGGATAGCAGAAGAGCATGTGTAGAACTGGTGTGAAGTTGAAGCTTCCTACTCAAACCACAAAATTAGCCCCTAAAAAAATACCAAAATCTCTGGTAGGCAGTAGCACTCAGATGAAAAATATTCATGTCTAAAATAACAACTGCTTTCTGCAGCTTATTCTGTAAATAAACAGGGCAGGAAAGAAAGAAGATCCAGAACTAAGTGCAGCTTCTCCTCAGACTCCAAGAGCTTTCTTTTAACTGAAAGGTAAATTCATATCCTGAAATAGCAACCTTGCAGTACATCTCTCACTTTATTCTATGTTTGTCTCTGTCCTGTTTCTTTACACTTTGAGTGATGTGGACTCTTGCAAATTTATGTTGCTCTTGAAGCTGCAGGACTCTGCAGCTCTAGAGGATCTACTTATTTCTTGGTTTTATAACAGTGTTGTAGTCATTTTCCAATTGGTCTGAGAAAAGGTCCATATGGAGGTGTTCAACCAAGAGAATCTCAGAAAGCAGACTGCAGCATAGTGGGTTATGTGGTCTCCATGGAAGACCAAACATCAAGTTGCTTATGGGCTGCTCCCATCTGCCTTGTTTCAGTTTGAACACCCATAAAGGAGCTTTCTTCCCAGACTTTGCCCACTGATAGCACACAGCTATGTTTCATACTCTAATGCCAGCAGGAATCTCTAACAGTAACTTTCAGGAAGAGCAGAAGCCAGATGTCAGCATCCCATGCTGACATGCAATGAGCAGCTCCCAGCAGCATTAGCTATACTTGGTAGCATTGGTATCCTGGACGACTTGGCTAGGATGCTTTGGAGGTGACAGCTTAGCATTTCTTTCTGGTTTCAAATCAAATTGCCAAGATCAGATAAAAAAGATGAAGATATACATGCAGTAGGCCTAGAGCCTCTGTCCTTGGCCCCTCTCCCACCAGAAGACAGATAGCAGGTGATGCAGAAGAGGAGTATAGGGAGTGAAGGGCTAGCTGGCAACACTGCAGCTTTTTCCTCCCATCTCTATAAGCTTCAGGTTAAGATTCATCCCCTGAGGGAGTCTTCCTGAAAGTAGGAGTTCATAGTGGTGTAAGTCCACTCCAGTCCAAGCAGCGTGTACAAGCCAGGGCATGCATCTCCCAGGATTACCTGGCACAGCCTCTAAATCATCACTCTTTTGAGCAGAACAAAATTCTGCTCTACTGTCTGCAGTCTGCAGAAAGTCAAGAAAATAAAATGAGATGTTGTTCCTCCATGGTCTCCTGGGCAACTCAGGAAGCTGGGGACAAGGCTGGGCACTTAGACAAGAGCTGCTGTCCTCATGCACATACAGTACTGGTCTCATTTTCTTCTACCACTGTTGCCACTCTCTGTTTTGGGAAATCATTTCAGAGAGAGGAGAAATGTCAATTTAAGGCTATAAAAATACATGGAAGGCTTAAAGAGAGTTTTTATATTGTCTAATGCCGAGTTACTGAAATTGATCATATTCATCCATTTATAGTTCAGGCTGTCCTTTCACACATTGTTTGCTCTCCACTCTCCCATTGTATCATTTCTTTTCCTGCCCCTAACAATGTGGATCACAGGGTTGAGGAACTTACCCAGGTTAAAATGAACCCTTTCTATTTTTCCAAGTTTTGTTTTAACCCTGTTCTGGTGTCTGCTCTGATTTGTCACAGTTATACAGACACTTGTGCCAGCCAAGGGAAGGGCTGATCCAGGAAGGACAAGGTTGGCATAAGCTAGGACTGTCATAGAAAGCAGTTGAGAAATTCATGGCTTTTGTGTCAAAAATGCAGAAATTTTTGTCTCCTGCACTGGTCCAGTTAGCAGCAAAGGTGAGGCTTTTGAATACAGCACTACAGCTGTTACACTTGCAGTGTCCCACAATAGTTTCTCTAAGAGTCCTGACAATGGAAATGAGACACATCCCATTTCTGCAGACTCAGCTCTTACACAAAGGAAAGGAAACCGATTGGGAAGTGGACTCTGTGTGCATGCAGCCACCCAATTGCAGTGGTCAGAGGCTTCTTGTTCAGCAGGCTAACAGCATGTGAAGCACACCATTCCCACAGCTGCCTGTTGCTGTACATGATCATGGGCACAGCAGTTTCACAGGAATCACTTTGGCTGTGATGAGCTTGGAATAGGCCATAATATAGTACAGGCAATACAAAATTGGTCTACAAGGTCAAGCATCAGCTGTCTGTTCAGTAACCTGAGGTGTGACATATTGCACAGTTCCCTGGTAAGGGGATTTGCTGTGGAAGAGGAGTTCTGTGCTTCAAGATCTTTGCTATTAAGAAGCATATATCTCCACTTCTGGCATTGATAAAATGTTTTTGAAATGAAGATAATATACCAAGTCCCACTATTCCCACCCAGAAGCATCTCTGGGTCATTCTTATGTTCTGCCAATTAAAAAAAAATAATCAACCGTAGATTGGAAGTTGGAAAAGGAAGCTGAAAATGAGTAATACAGCCTCAATGTTAACCTCACATTAACTACATGGACATCACTGCACTGAGTTAATTGTTTTCATGTACATTTTTAGAGATAGAATTAGCTGTTATAGATCTAGTCCTCATTTTCCACCCTGCTTCCCCAAAAGGGCTTACAGTCTATCCACTGTTTACAGCAGAGCTCAGTCTACAGAAGAAATGAGTGGCCATGTGCATACAGGCTTGCTCCTGCTCAAGACAGACAGGTCTTTAGTCAAACATGGAGAAAACAAAAGTAAAGACAAGTGTGGAGGATGAGTCTGTCTTGGACAGAGCTGCATGCCTTAGGAAGGGATGCCTGAGCTGAGACCACAGAAAAGCCCTGCCTAGAGAAACCATGTTTCTGTATGTCCTTCTGTCCTGGTGACAGGCAGCCATGTGGGGGTAGACCCAAGTTCTGGCCACCACCAGAGTCGAGCCTGGCATAGCCTTTGCACAGCCCTGGCATATGTCCCATTGTAGCATTTCCTGATGGTTTACATCCAGACCAAATTGTTTACAGAGAAGGGAGAATGTGAACTACTACAAGCACTTGCTGCCAGAGTTTTGAGAATTCCCTGGAACCAGCACCTGGGGAGCAACCTCTCATGCTTACTCTCCATGCATGGTATTTTGTGGGCTTATGTACACAGTTTTTCTGACAGTGTTACATCCAGTATGATCTATGTTATATTACTGCTGTTGAATGACTTATCACATGGCTAATTACTTGTTTTCTGTTAAATGTATAAATAAAATGTAAATGCCAACCTGTTCAAAGTCANTATTCTATGATTCTATGATTCTATGAACTGAGACTCATCTGCCTGGATGTCTTTGCTTCTGCAGTATAACCAAGGTCACCCCAAGCCCTACATTTCTCTTTCTCCATTATATTTCCTCCAGACCTGGGGTGAGAGCAGCCACCTTTCCAGCTGAAATGGAGCCTGAATGGGCCTGGCAGAGCATCATAGAACAGAGCAACCTCTCACTGAAGGGATGTCATGAGCTGCCACTGAGACCTCACGGGGTGTCACTCTCCCCAGTTATTGACACAAAATGAGCACATGTATGTTTTCAAGCCCTTCCAACAAGCTCACCCTGGGCAAAGTCAAGTCTGTAGCTTGTTCTTGCCATGCTTTCACTCAGAG
Organism: Ramphastos sulfuratus; assembly: GCA_013399055.1. Lineage (NCBI taxonomy): Eukaryota > Metazoa > Chordata > Aves > Piciformes > Ramphastidae > Ramphastos > Ramphastos sulfuratus. The sequence goes on along the minus strand of WBNM01021493.1, from coordinate 215,591 downwards.
TGCACTCTGCCTAGTACTAATCTTCTAATTCCTAAGGGACAACACTTTTGACTTGCACAGATTGAGAAGTGTAAGATTCTCTGCCTAGAAAATCATTTTATACACATTCAGAATTACTGTTTATCTGAATTAACAATTGCTGCCACTAGAAACATCTTTTCTTGAACTGTCAGCTCTTTATAGACAACAAACATGGAATAGAGTATAGCATCTGAAAACCCCAGGAAGGAAAAATACTCCTTTTAAAGAATGGTTGATAAGTACACACAAGTGGAACACTTAGCTGCTGGACATAGGCATCATAATGGACTCATTGAAGTGGGAGATACATATGCCACAGTGTCCTGGAGAAACAAAGACTTCAGATATGGCATATAGCAGAAATCAGACCTTAAAAGATTTAGAATCTGTTTGAAGACAGGTTTGTAAGCTTAACATAATTAGGGGAAAGCAGTATCTGGAGAAAACAAAATCTTGTAACTGACTGAGCTGAAGTATTTCTTTCCAAAAAAAAAAATTATGCTACTTCTTATGCCAATTTCTGTTTTGATACCCCTTTGCAGAACAGCATCCTCAATGCACTTTCATAACAGAGCTGACACCTCAGCCTCAGGAAGACCCAAATGAGGTTGCAAAAGGCAGAGCATAACCTATGGTCATGCTCCTTCAGGAGGCTGGATGACAACTAATTTTTTTTCTTTTTTAAGTTATTCAGTTGTCATTTAGTTATTATTGGCTGGTGATTCGAAGAACATTAGCTGGGTTCAGGTGCCACATGATTAAAGCTGCTGTCAGAACCAGATGCAAGAACTGAGGAACATCAAAAGTAACTGTGAAAGAGCAAGGTTTAAAATAAGTAAAAAGGAGCAGCAATTCATGCATCAAGCAGCCCACCTATTGAGCCCTTTGCCAACAAATGTTAGAGACAGTTTGGTTCAAGAACAAATTAAGAGCAGAGAAATTCATTTGCAGTCACTAAAGCTATGTTGAAAAATATTAGTGACTGAGAGANCTGCCTATGGCAGGGGGTTGGAACTAGATGATCCTTGAGGTATCCTTCCAACCTTACCATTCTATGATTCTATGATTCTATAAAGTCCAACTGCTTGCCTGGAGTTCACAATCCCACTACTACTGCTAAGCTAATACCAGTAAACCATGTCTCTAAGCACCCATTTCAGGGGAAATGAAAACAAAGCAATGAGAGAACTGTGCAACCAGCGTCTTGGGCAGGTGTGAGAAGCAGATAAAAAGGTTTCCCAAGGACTGGAGTAGATAGTTTCAGAGCAGAAAAGAAATACATAGGGAAAGAGAGGCCTTGAGCACAAGCCCTATGAGGAGAGGCTGAGGGAGCTGGCATTGTTTAGCCTGGCGACGAGGCGGCTCAGGAGAGACCTTATTGCTGTCTGCAACTACCTGAAGGGTGGTTGTGGCCAGGAGGAGGTTGCTTTCTTCTCTCAGGCAACCAGCACCAGAACAAGAGGTCACAGTCTCAAGCTGTGCCAGGGGAAGTTTAGGCTGGAGGAGAGGAGAAAGTTCTTCACTGAGAGAGTCATTCCCCACTGGAATGGGCTGCCCAGGGAGGGAGTGGAGTCACCGTCCCTGGAGGTGTTCAAGGGGGGTTTGGACGTGGCACTTGGTGCCATGGTCTAGTCTTGAAGTCTGTGGTAATGGTTTGGACTTGATCTTTGAGGTCTCTTCCAACCTTGCTGAGACTGTGATACTGTGATACTGTGAAATGCATTGGCAACTATTGCTGTCAAAGTAGAATGTAATTTTGCATTCTGTGCAGAAACAATCTCCATTCCAAACACCCATCTCAGTTCCTGGGATCATGACAGTGAGCTTAGAGGGCTGTGATCAGTAGTGCAGAGTTTAGTTGGAGGCCTATAGCTAGCGATGTTCCCCAGGGGTCAGTACTGGATTCAGTCCTGTTCAACATCCCATCAGAGACCTGGATGAAGGGATAGAGTGAACCTTCCACAAGTTTGCTGATGTCACAAAACTGGGAGAATTGGCTGACACCCTGTCAGGCTGTGCTCTCATTCAGTGAGACCTGAACAGACTGGAGAGTTGGACAGAGTGGAACCTCAGGAGGTTCAGCAAGGGCAAGTATAGGGTCCTGCACCTGGGGAGGAATAGTCCCCTTTGCTAGTACAAGTGAGGGGTTCCTGGACAGCTGCTCCAGGAAAAAGACCCTGGTAGTGCTGTTAGGTGACAAGTTCACCATGAGCTAGCAATGTGCTTTTGTGACCAAGGTGGCCAATGGTCTTCTGGGGTGCAATAAGGAGACTGTGACCAGCAGCAGATTGAGGGTGGTTCTTCTCCACTCTGCCCCAGTGACACCATATCTGGAGTACTGTGTTCAGTTCTGGGCTCACCAGGTCAAGAGAGACAGGGAACTACTGGAGAGAGTCCAGCAGAAGCTAAAAAGATGTTAAGGGGACTAGAGCATCTCTGTGAGGAAGAAAGGCTGAGAGGTCTGGGGACCTAGGAGAAGGGCACTGCTATGTGTGTCTGTCCTATTCCTACAGTCTCCATTGCCTTGTGGCCACTGCTGGAAAGAAGATTTTGTGTTGGCTGCACCAAAGGGCTGATCCAGGTTATCTACACAGATTTGGATGCTCCCTCCCTGGAGGTGTTCAGGGTCAGGATGGATGAGGCCTTGAGTGAGCTGTACTAGTGGGAGATGTCCCTGCCTATGGCAGGGGGTTGGAACTAGCTGATCCTTGAGGTCCCTTCCAACCTTACCATTCTGTGATTCATGTAACGAATTGCCCATGAACTGTGGAGAATTTCAAGCAGCTTTCTTGGGCCTCTGATACTTAGAAGAAAGCATAAAAGAAAGCTTTTTATCTTCCTTTCCTGCACAGCTCCTGCACTTGCCTTGCTGGTGGAGTGTGTTAGCCTGGCCCACATGAAAGATGTAAGAGATGTGTTGTTTCTAAAATAGTTAGAGTTAATAAACACAGATGGTGTGAGAAAGAGAGGAATGGAGCTTCTGTTTTCTCATATAAAGGAAAGCTGTTCTCAAAAACATTTCTCATTTTGTCCCTTGAAGCAGATGATTAAAAAAAAAAAAAAATTATGCTCAATTTCCTGCCTTTTAATGTCCATAATGCTAATTGCCCCCACAAAAACATCTCTTGCAGAATTCATTAAAAAAAAAAAAAAATTCATGCAAATTTAACTGTCTTCTAAAGATGGAATATTGTAACAGTAATAGAAATAGGAAGACTGGTAGGAATGGGGAAGGAATGGGGAAGGTTGGGTGTGAGAGACCAGAAGGGACCAAAGACAGGAGACTGTAAGTAAATGCTGTAAGATAGGCAGATGCTAACAAGACCCCAATGAGGAGCCTACATCTTTGGTGGAAGAAGATGGACACATGCATCCTGGTGTCTGCATGCTGGTCAGACAGCCTGGACACACCCATCTGGTGAGTATGTGGGTATGAGAATATGAATGTGAGTGAAATCAGTACTACTTTTGTTGGGATAACTGTCTAGCTTACCATGGGACAGGGTGATTTAGTACTCTTCAGGACCAAGGTCATTCACAATCAGCAGGTGATTGTGTTAAGTGAATATCTATGAAGCTGACCTGCCAAACAGCTGGATGAGGGAGTTTTATGAAGATAAGATGGCCCCATTTTGGTTAAAAGTGATGAAGCAGAGCTCGAATGACATAAACACCCAACTTAGCTAGGGTGCCCAAACCAAGACCTTTGTGTAATTAACTGCAATTTTAATACTGAAGTTGACACTCCTCAGTATGCTAACGAGCAAAACTGAGTACATGCTAAATATATGTTACTATGTTACACAACTATCAGCCAAAGTCATGCTGAACATCACCTAGAAAGCAGGCACAGCTTGAGCTGGGGTAAAAAAGTCATGAGAAGGACATCTCTGAGGGGAGTGTAGCAGCTGCAACAGCTGTGTGCAGGGGCATTGCGCCAGTGTCATCAACTATGAGGGTTTGGGAGTTACCTATCCCCCACACTATGAAAAATCACCCAGACTAGACTCAGCCAGCTGGAAGTTAAGGACTGAAGCTATATTTATAGCTTTGCACAATATACAAGCAGATATTTACACAATATACAGGAATATTCACAGAAATGTACAAGTTAAAGGTAATACAGAAACACAACAGCCCTCCCAGAAATCAGAGTCCCCAGGAGGGGCTCCCAACCACCCTTCCACCTTCTTCCCACCCCTCTACCATACCCCAGGGTCTGCCTTACATGCAAGGTGAGTTCGTAGGATTGGCAAGGGGGGGTTAGAAGCAGAGCGATTAGTTAGGTTGGTTACACAGCAGAAAGAAGACACAGCAACACCCAAAGAGAGAGAGAGAGAGAGACTCTCTGTGTTATCTATGTTTGTGTTCTTGTTTTTATACATCTCAGCAAGCTTAGGAGTGAAGTAGACATCACCTTTGTTTGCTTTTCACAGCCTATAATCTAATTTTTTATTAAAATATTCCAATTAGCCTCAAACCAGCACATCAAGGATGGTCAATAGGCTGTGCACCTTTTCCTCCACCCGGGACAGAGACACCTTTCTTGGTAAGAATTGTGCCTTCAGTGCACAGCTTAGCTTTTGCTGCATTTCTGTTCTATGCCAGAGCTATTGCAAAGGTTTGTGTCTCTGTTTTCATCAGATGTCACCCAGGATTTATTAACCTGAGATCACCTTGCAGTCACTGCCTTTATCACCAGCAATCCCAAATCTGTTGTGTCTGTTGCTTTAACAAATTGAAGCATTTGATTGTTTTAGCTTTCTGAATTTGTGTCAGAGAAAGTCTTTATTGGAACACTTGAAAGAGAGGCAAATCTTAATTTTGCTGAATAGTTCCAGCAAGAGTCCTGAGCTCTCAGACAGGCAGACATTGGGATCTTCCCCATAAAGCAATGGTAACTCGTGCAGTCAACAGGAATGCTGTGGATACACTGCTGCAAGAATTTGAGTGTGCATCATTCCCAGAGAGAGTAGAATGGGCAGTAAGATTTTGTAAAGATAAGGATGGAATGGTAGAGTAGATAAGTAGTATGGTGTAGGAGTATTAGAAGATCAAAAGAGGTAAAGGCGAGGGAATAATTTCTGCAGTGTTGGAGGCTTGCTTATCAAGTGAGAAATGAGGCAGCTACTTTCCCCTGAAGGAACTGGAAATGTAGAATATACTACCCTGAAGTCTAAAAAGAAGGTATTTAAAGCACCAGTGGCTTTTGGAAGGGAGAGCCCAGAGAAATTGGAAACATCATTGGTCTGTGAGAAAGAAAAATTAGAGCAGTTTCTGGCTTTTGAGAGAAAAAGACTACAGAAGCTGGAGACATTAGCCTCTTTTGATAGAAAGAGCTAGGAAAAGCTAGTAACAGTGATGGTTTCTGAAAAGGAGAACTTGGTAACACTGTTGGCTTCTGAAAGAGAGAGCAAGAGAAAGTTACAGACATTGTTGGGTTTTGGAAAGGAGGAAATGGAAGCTAGTGTAGCTACCCTCATTGCTGAAAGCCAAACCCTAGATAGGGAACACTGGGAACATAAAACATGATTTGCCTCAGCCAAAGAGGGCAAAAGGGAATTACAGGAAAAATCAAATATTTTCCTGGGCCTAATAGCATCCACTGCCTCAGTTACACAATTCCACAAATTCCTACACTGTGTGGATCCTCCCTGCATCTGCTGGCCACACTTCTTTTGATGCAGCCCAGGATGTGATTGGCCTTCTGAGCTGCAAGTGAACACTGTCTGCTCATGTCCAGCTCCTCATCCATCAGCTCCTCCAAGTCCTTTTCCACAGGGCTGCTTTCTATCACCTCCTCCCTCAGTCTGTATTGATAGTGAGGATTGTTCCGGCCCAGGTGAAGAACCCTGCACTTGCTCTTGTTGAACCTCATGAGTTTCACTTGGGCCCACCAGGTCCCTCTGGATAGCATCTCATCCCTCTGGCATATTGACAGTACCACTCAGCTTGGTGTCATCTGCAAATTTGCTGGTGGTGCACTCAATCCCACCTATATCGTTGATAAAAACATTAAACAGCACAGGTCCCAGTACGGACCCTTGAGGGACACCATTTGTCACTGCTCCCCATCTGGACTTCAGGCAGTGAGCACTACACTCTGGATGTGACCATCCAGCCAATTCCTTATCCACTGCACAGTCCACCCATCAAATTCATGTCTAGTTTAGTCAGGCAGGATTTGCCCCTAGTAAAGCCATGCTGGCTGTCTTGGATCACCTCCCTGTCATCCCTGAAGATACAGATGAGGGGGATGGTAACGTTCATGTTATGATTTGCTACATTTCATGGTCTTCAGCTGAGTTAGGTTTCAGAAGTACTCCAGGTATCCAAAGGAGTAAGTGACATAGTATGTGTGGCAAGTTTGCCTTATGGGGAGAGATCAAATCCCATTAAGTGAGGAGGAAGCAGGAGGCTGTTGGGGTCCTGGAGTATTTTTAGTATCTGGACTCACTAATGTTGATTCCTCATCAACTGCACAAGCTGCTTTCTGGGCTGGCAGCTTGGAGCCACATGGAAGAGGAGAAGCTTTTGTTATTGAACCTGCCAATTTCTCAGATCTCACAGCATCTGTGCAAAAAGCGGCCAGCATTCAAGTGATGTATGAGAGGGATGCATTAAGGAGGTCTCCAATGTCAGCTTCTAGCAACCCTGCTCAGTTAACTCTCTTTATCTGTGGCCTCAAGTACAGCCTTAAAATGTGTGTAGCTAACACTCTGGACTGCACACAAGCTGCCCACACTGTGAGTGTTGCCATGGCTCAAGTGCAGCCTCCACAGCAGCTGGCACGTGTAACAACCTGGAGTGAAATTGTGCAAGAAGTAGTGGATGATGGGCATCACATGAGTTGAAGCCAAGCAGCTGCAGGGGAAATTACTGAACATACACATTGAATTCATGAGGTTCAGGCTGTTAAGCCTGACAAAGAACAAACTTACCTTTGTCATAGAGCTGTAGAACTGGGGTTATCATGGCAGGCATTACGTGGTATGACCACTGCCAAACTCTAAGCATTAGTGCAGCTACAGATTGAAAAAAACAAACAAACCAAACCTTGACAGGAAAAGCCAGATAGCAAGTGAAGAATCAGCTGGAGAGGAAGTTGTGCCTGCTGCTCCAAATAGGGACTTGCTTGACTTGAAGCAATGCTGAAATGAAAAAAAAAATGCATCCCCAGGGAGGGCAGTGACCCACCCTCCCTGGCAGGTAGTAGCAATACAGTTGCACTCTAATAATTGTCTCAAGCCCATTGTTGTACTTCCATTAGGGCCTCAGAGAGTTTAAGTTTTGTAATAGACACAGGAGCACAAATGTCTGTAATCAGTTGTGAGACTCCTAAGGACCTTGATATAAAATTTGATCACTGCAAAGTAACATGTAAGGAAGTTATTGGAATTGTAAAGGAGTGCTCCAGTGTGAAAATTACATTACAGCTTCTGTGGGAGAAGCTGAGGTACTGGTTAGTGGCACCAACATTGACATCTTAGGATTTCATTTACTCAGTAGTAAAGTGTGGAAGCTTTTGTATGAGACTGGAGTTGCACATCAACGCAGGCTAACAATAACACAGTTAAGTGTATACAATTGTTAGAGACCTCCATATTCTCCCACCATGAGAAACCACAAATGTAAAACTGTACCCTCTACCTGAAGCTGCACACTCATGCACTGTTGCCACAAAACAGACTTGGACAAAAAGAGATATTATCACTTGTACTCATTCCCCCTTTAATTCTCCTGTCTGGCTGGTGAAAAAGCCAAACTGATGGTGGCAGCTTACAACTGATTTTAGGCAACTGAACACCAGTGCTGCATCTTTAACTGACATTATGCCAAACATTGTGGAACAGATAAGAAGAGGACAGAGTATGATTGTTTGGGAATATTTCCATCTCCTAGATACAGTTCACAGGGGTACAGCATTGCCCAGACACCTACAGTATTAGAACCAGCTGGTGTTGGTTGAATTGCCTCAAGTTGGGACAGTGGTAGTGGTGCTAAAACAGTCCTCACCTTTTAACCAAATTATGCCAGCAATAAAACCAAGCAGATTGCCTTTCTTTTCTTTTACAGATGCCCCAGTGTCTTTGAACTGCACTTGGGACTTGGGATCACCAGGTGTGGAGCTGGGGTGTCCACAAGGGCTGCTAATATTTTTGATTGCAATAGTGCCACTTTTAGTTTTAGTTATATGTGGAATATGAAATTTTAGTACAAAACATTGTGTTTGGGCAATCCTATTGATGCCAGTTTTGTTGAGTGACAGCTTTAGCTTAAGTCCAATTAATTTGAACCTAAATTGCAACTAATCTAATGGCTTTGGCTTTCTAACCCATGAGACTTACTTTCAGAAATCTGGTCTTCTGGGGGCTGAAGGGGTACACTGTCCTGGTAGGCCTAAGCAGGCCAAAATAGGCTTATACATGTCCTAGCTTGCCCAGACATGTTTTTCTGCTCTCCCTCCTTCTGTTTTGGGGAGAAACAACCATGGGAAAGAGGACAAAGAACTTGGAGTCACTGAGTCTAAGAATCCTGGCCCTTTGCATCCTGTGGTAAACAAGGTACATGGTCTCAGCTTGCGTGTGCCTTGCACAATGCCTAGGTTCTGCCCTAAAAAGGGTAAAGCAAGCCTATGGCTTCACCTAATATGGTCAAGCTTGGCTAACTGCCATTCTGAATGGCTATTCTGTGTCCAAAGGCCCATTAGTCTCGGGCTGTATTGATAAAAGGAGATGAGCAGGTGACACAATGAGCTCTGCCATTGTATCCGTGCTCTGCCATTATATCTGTGCTTGCTACTGCCTCACTGCATCCTGAATTTCCTGTAAATTGCCTTCTAAGAGTTTACCAGGGACAGACTCTAAATGCCTGCACGTGATCGGCCCGCACAGCCAGCGTGACATCGTGCTGAGCCTGCACATCACAAGACATCCTGCCTGCACCTGAAAGCCTCCTGCCAAGATGGGAAGTCCTGGAGATACACAGATCATCCAGAGAGTCAGGACAAGGTCAGAGATTGTTTGCCTCCTTTCTTTCTCCAGCAGCCCGGGGAGAATCAGAAGTCTCAGCGGCTGACAAGACAGTAACAGAATTCCCTGAAAGCATTTGGATACTGTCTGAAACTGTAGCCAGCCCTGCCAGTCAGGAGATATTTTGTGAGTAAATATTTAAAGCCTCTTGTAACTCACCATTGCCTTCTGCCACAAGCAGAAAGGAGCTCCTTGAGTCCATCTAGTGAGCAAGCGGAGTATTGACTGCATGCAGTACACTAACCACAGGAACCTTCTCTTCCAGTTCAATCGAGTTCAGTTAATGTTATATATTATTGGTAGTTATTTCTAGATCCTGTGTTATTATCTGTATAAAGTTTCCATGACCGATGCAAAGAACTATTATTAAAATTAGTGATCAGGGTGGCGGGAGTTCTGAATATTGAATATTAATAAATAACATTAAATTTTGAAAATATCATCTCGCTTTAATTCATTACCTCTCCACTACATACACTTTTCAGAGAAGAGGAAGAGCATCTTTGGCAACAAGCTTTCCAATCCAGTGAGGAGGGATTTAGAATCATAGAATCATAGAATGGTAAGGTTGGAAGGGACCTCAAGGGTCATCTAGTTCCAACCCCCTGCCATAGGCAGGGACACATCCCACTAGTACAGCTCACTCAAGGCCTCCTCCAACCTGGCCTTGAACACCTCCAGGGAGGGAGCAGCCACAACCTCTCTGGGCAACCTGTGCCAGTGTCTAACCACCCTCACTGGAAAGAACTTCCTTCTAACATCCAGTCTAAATCTCCCCTCTGCCAGTTTAAACCCATTGCCCCTTGTCCTGTCATTACAAGACCTTGTAAATAGTCCCTCCCCAGCCTTCCTGTAGGCCCCCTTCAGATACTGGAAGGCTACTAGAAGGTCTCCTCGAAGCCATAATGAGAAGCCTGTGATAGCAAGAGCTACATGAGCATGAGGTAGATGATTGCTTTTGTGGAGAGGTTATTTTTTGGGGGATGAACATTTATCCCACAGATACTTCCTTCTGTCATCAAGGTAATAAAAAGTTTCATCTCAGTGCTGACTTTAGAGATGTAACATCCTCCTCTCTCCTTCACAAACATTCTGCAATGCCACATACTCATGAATTCACACTAAAGTTTTTCCAGCTTCCATACTGACTTGTACTCTGGCCCAGGTCTAGAGTAAACCAACTGAAACACTAAGTAGAAAATACAGTAGGAGAGCAAAAGAAATTCCAAATTCCTTCCCCATCTCCTTTTGCAACTGGCATAGTGGAGAGAGCATCCAGACACTTCTCCCAGCAGCTGATCTTGGCTAACAAAAGCTCTCTCCATGAGGTCCTGTGATGATTTGGGAGTTACCTGCCCCCCCAGCTCAATGAAAATGACCCAGTCTAAACTCAGCCAGCTGGAAGTAAAGGACTGAAGCTATATTTCAGCTTAGCACAATATACAAGCAGATATATACACAATATACATGAATATTTACAGAAATACACAAGTTAAAGGTAATACAGAAACACAACACCCCTCCCAGAAATCAGAGCCCCCAGGAGGGGCTCCCAACCACCCTTCCACCTTCTTTCCACCCCTCAACCTTATCCCAGGGTCTGCCTTACGTGCAAGGTGAGTTTGGAGGATTGGCAAGGGGGGATTAGAAGTAGTGATTAATTGAGTTATACAGCTGCAAAAGCCCAGGGAGAAAACACACTGACTCCAATAGAGACAGAGAGACTCTCTGTGTCTTATCTATGTTTGTGTCCTTGTTTTTATATATCTCAGCAAGCCTATGAAAGAAGTAGACATCACCATTGTTTTTCTTTTCACAGCCTATAATCTAATTTTTCTCATTAAAATATTCCAATTAGCCTCCAACCAGCCGAGGTCCACCAGCAGCCTGTTGCCACTTAGCAGGAGAGAGCCAGAGCTCTTTTTAGCCGGGATGATTCAGCACAAAGAAGCCTTTATAGCTCAGCAGCAGGCATCTCGCGCCTCTTCTCATCACGCCTCTTCTCAGGTTTTAAATACAAGAGGACAAGAGTTCCTACAAACTCCTCATTCTGTCAATTCCCCCAACATATGCCTGTAATGCTGTTTATGGCATTTAAGTGTCTTTAAATGGAAAAGCTAGAGCTCTTAACAAATCATACGACACTGAATACACCATCTCGCTTTCAGAGCCGGCATCAAAGCTAATCGCCGCTTGGGGTATTCTCTGTAGGGAAGGGTACTGAACAATCCTGAACAGCAGCAGCAGAAAGTTTGATGCAAGCAGCTGTGCACCATGAGGGATGAGCAAGAGGTCCTTCGTGCCAAAGGGTATCACAGCAACCAAGAGCCCAGACATATTTTAGAGGGATTAGAAGTGCATAGATGGCAAGGAGAATTTTAATAACAAAAGAATGAATAGATGCAACTTTGCAAGCAACAGGCACTCCCTGCTTTATAGCAGAGTTACACTAATTACAAAGGAACAGCAGGAAGAAGCTTGGTTGCGCCCTACCAGCTGCTGTGAGGCTTGCACCATCCCCAGAAACAGTTCAAATGTGCTGGCCCAGTCAAGGAGCTTCTGCTAAGCAGAGGAAGAAAAAAATTTGTGCTGTTAAGTGTCCCGTTCATGTGAAGGAATAGTCAGTCCCAATACTCAATTTTTTGAAGTTTTCTAGAGGGAAGTTTTCTAGAGGCAGTTGCTAGAGGGCAGGGATGCCATCCAGAGGGACCTGGACAGGCTGCAGAGGTGGGCCCAAGCCAACCTCATGAAATTCAACAAGGCCAAGTGTAAGATCCTGCACCTGGGTAGGCACAGTCCCAAGCACAAATACAGGCTAGGTGAGGAATGGTTGGAGAGCAGCCCTGAGGAAAAGGACCTGGGGCTCTGGGGTGATGAAAAGCTCAACATGAGCCTGCAGTGTGCACATGCAGCCCAGACAGCAACCGAGTGCTGGGCTGCATCAAGAGAAGTGTGGCCAGCAGGCAGTGAGGGTGGTGAGGCACTGGAACAGGTTGCCCAGGGAGGTTGTGGATGCTTCCTCTCTGGTGGTGTTCAAGGCCAGGTTGGAGGAGACCTTGAGTAATCTGTACTAGTGGGAGGTGTCCCTGCCTATGGCAGGGGGTTGGAACTAGATGATCCTTGAGGTCCCTTCCAACCTTACCATTCTATGATTCCTTTTTTAATTTTTTTTTTTTCATTTGCAATTTACCATTTCAATCACATTTTTCATGTTTTCTTCAGAATCTTGGGCCTTATTCTGTCTGTGGATAACTTTAAGCTACACATCCACCAAGGCCTGAGTAGACAACTGCTCCAGAAGTGACCTAGGAAAATTTCAAGACAACCTAAACATTTGCAGTTTTGCTTCTTGGCACAAAGATGCCAAAAGCATCTGCGCCTATGAAAGGCTGAACAACTTTGTACTGATACTGAATCCTGATGTTCTTCCAATTCTTCTCTAGCAAACTGTCAGGAAAGGCAAAAACACTGAGCCACTGCTTACTTAATCCTGTAGCTCAGAAAACAAATCCCCCTTACTTATTTCCTCCCTCTGTTTGAACAAGTGGGAAAGTGGGCTTGAAACAAGACCACCAGCTGTCAGGAGGAACACAGAAATTGCTGATTGTAGCCACCTATTTCCCAGCTCACAACCCCTAGTCCTGTAATTATCCCTGTTTCTGAGGCATGCCTTTCTTCCCCTACTGCTGATGCTGGGCAGCTATTTGGAAAAAAGGGGGAAATACATGAAGGAAGGAGTGTTTCTGAAGTGAAATAGGTCAGGACCCTAAAATCCCTTTGCCGTTATCCTTAAATGCTTAATGGAAAAGGTGCAAAGGACTTGGAGCAGGAATCCATTCCCAAGCTTCTCCAGGTGTGGCATCAGGCTCACTTTCACTTTCTACTATTTGTGGACAAGATGTCAATTTAAGAGAAGGCCAAGGGTGAGGACTTCCTGGAAATGAGGCACAAAGGTATTCCTTAACTCTCCCACATATCTCTACAACACAGGTAAGTACTTGCACATAGGTGGAAATCATAGAATCATAGAATGGTACAGTTGGAAGGGACCTCAAGGATCATCTAGTTCCAACCCCCTGCCATAGGCAGGGACACCTCCCACTAGGACAGCTCACTCAAGGTCTCCTCCAACCTGGCCTTGAACACCGCCAGGGAGGAAGCAGCCACAGCCTCCCTGGGCAACCTGTTCCAGTGCCTCACCACCCTCACTGGAAAGAGCTTCCTCCTAACATCCAGTTTAAGTCTCCTCTCTGCCAGTTTAAACCCATTGCCCCTTGTCCTGTCATTGCAAGACCTTGTAAATAGTCCCTCCCCAGCCTTCCTGTAGGCCCCCTTCAGATACTGGAAGGCTACTATAAAGTCTCCTCGAAGCCTTCTCTTCTCCAGGCTGCAGAGCCCCAACTCTCTCAGCCTGTCCTCATAGCAGAGCTGCTGCAGCCCTCTGAGCATCTTCGTGGCCTCCTCTGGACCCACTCCAACACTTCCATGTCCTTCCTGTGCTGGGGGCTCCAGAACTGCACACAGTACTCCAGATGAGGTCTGATGAGAGCAGAGTAAAGGGGAAGAATCCCCTCCCTTGCCCTGCTGGCCACGCTGCTCTTGATGCAGCCCAGAACTCGGTTGGCTGTCTGGGCTGCATGTGCACACTGCAGTGTGCATCTCCTCTTCTCGCCTTAGATTCAAAACAGAAGTCTTCTTAGCTGGATCTGAAGATCTGAGCACTAGTAATGGCAGCATGTATGGTTATTGTGATTAACATCTGTAAAAGGTCTTTTTCTTGTCTCTGAAGGGAGTTTAACAGTGAAACTCTTGATATTTCTTCAGTACTGAGTATCCTTTTCCCACCTTGATTATATAGTTTTTCTGTGTTTGTCAGATGAAGACTGACCCAGAAGAGGCAGCAGCAATGTCAGACAGGCTTCTCAGTCCCCTAGCATCAGTCAGGTGTAAGGTCTGACCAAGTATTGTAAAATATTTATAATGTCTTCCACACGTGGTTGAGCTGGCATCTCTAATCACTTACGGGATTTCATAACAAAACATGTCAGGTTGTGTTCTGCTGTGCAGAGCTGCCCTTCTCCTGTACTGGCATCTCCCTGACTCTGTCACTGAGCACTCAATTAAGTTGTAGATGTTTATTGTCTAAACCATACCAAGTATTATATCCTATGTGTCTTGCTATGAGCCCAGTTGCTGTGCTCAGTAAGCTCCAGTATGGCATCCTGCTTAGAATCTCAGCTTATAATTGAGTGAGATTTCACTAAGAATTGAATTTACTTTTAGAAGGGTGGGGGGAAAAGGCCTTTTTCATCCTAAAAGACTCAGTTCTCTGCTTTAAATCAGCCAGCTAAGACATCTCCACTGGGGTGCTGAGTCACACAACCTAAGAAGGTAGCACCTTGTCCTTGAAGAAATAGGTGTGAGATCAACTGAATTTTGAACCCTGGGCTTAAACAGTGCCCATGCCATACTGACAAGCTAGTCACTGAGACAGCCACAGGGAGAAAAAAGCCTTGGGCACAGCTAATACACTCACCTGCAATCCAATCCAAAGCCCTGACCTTGAAGGACAATGCACAAAAAGCTCCTTCCAGTAGCTCCCACATGAGCTGGCTTATACCTGCTGCTGACAGTTATTTTCATTCTTAAAGATAAAGATAAGCTGTGGATATGGCAGAGCAGGATTTGGTATAAATTGGTTCATTGAAACTCAGCTAACTTGTGTCACGGCTGAAATAAAACTGAAAAGAATAAGTCATCCATCCCAATTATTTTATTTTTATTTCAGCAGTGCTAAAATAATTCAAATGGTGGCAGGTCCTGACAGAAGCAAAAACAGCTTCTGTGCCAGAGAGCCTGCTCATAAGGACGGGCTAGCAGGATGACAAGGGTACAGCAAGAAGGAATGCACCAAGGGAGTCTGCCAGGCATCAAGGGAGCAGAAGGCAACCTGGCTCCACTGACCTACCCCACCCCAACCCATACTGACACTCTGCAACCTGCTCAGCCTTCAGCAGGTCCCAGTGCTGCCGTATTGATGGAGCATATCCTATGCATGCACCAAGCTTGTGGCAAGAGGCCGTGACACCACCATGTGCAGCCATTTGTAGGTGACTGTATAATGGAGATTTATGCTGTAAGGAGTTAAGTTTGTCTCACTCTAATTGCTTCAGCATTGTTTAAAACCCAAGAGGCAACAGGGGGAGTTTGAAGCTTCCCCACCAATTAAGACCTTCAGGATCAGCGAAACATCACCTAGATCCACAGGCGTGATTATCTTTTTGCTTTGCTACCCCTTGCTTATTTCTTCTTCATTTTCTATATTTCTAAGTTTTCCTCCTGCATATGTAAGCAAAATAAATTCAAGTGTTTTTCCCAAACCAACTACTCAGCTCCTTCTTGTTTTTGNAAGTTTGTCTCACTCTAATTGCTTCAGCATTGTTTAAAACCCAAGAGGCAACAGGGGGAGTTTGAAGCTTCCCCACCAATTAAGACCTTCAGGATCAGCGAAACATCACCTAGATCCACAGGCGTGATTATCTTTTTGCTTTGCTACCCCTTGCTTATTTCTTCTTCATTTTCTATATTTCTAAGTTTTCCTCCTGCATATGTAAGCAAAATAAATTCAAGTGTTTTTCCCAAACCAACTACTCAGCTCCTTCTTGTTTTTGTTTGGGGGATCCATAAAAGAACCATCCCTTATGTAAAAAAACTAATTGAGACGTATGCCTGATGCCTTGGTCTGTCTAGCAGAGAAAATGGTTGTTTCCTAGGCAAAACTAGCCCTATAGAGTGTTTTCTGTGACTTCTACTCACATATATCATGGCGTTCAAGAGCAGCAGGCTGTAGGCAAGACTCAACAGGCAGAGAGCTGTGGATGATTCAGTTTACCAGTAAAGCCAGAGGGAACGTGGGCTTTACTCTGGCCACCTCTACCTTAAACTTTACAGATGTTCCTTTAATTTAGCACTGACAATCCCAGCATGTTGAGGAAGTTTTGGGAGAAGATTCTGGTGACTGCCTTAATTTCATTTTCTGCATGTCTCTAGTTGTTTCCAGACACATACATGACATTCCTTGTTGCAGTCTGTTCAGTCAACATAAAATAACAGTGCCAGTGTCTGCTTATATTCTGCCTTGTTCCCCACAGCTTTCCAGTTCCACAGCTAAGTGCTGGTCTCGACACATCTCTGTCAGGCTCAAAATCCTTTCTGCAAAGTTTCTTCAAGCCTCTATCTTTTTCTTCTGCTTCTTGTTGCAGGTGACTTCGCCCAGCATCTCTGCAACAGGCACAGAGCTACCATTTCTCTCTGAGACTTTGTCTCCAGAAGTAGATTAAATTTGAAGAAATATGATTTTTCTGTCTCAAAGCTTCTCGCCACAAAGCACAGGTGAAAAGGGCTCAAAGGATTGCTCATTATTCCGCCATGATAGAGGTGGCTGAGGACTAATGGTGCAATCAAAAGCACAGGTAAGTCCCCGCAAACACTATGTCCTGGTTTGAGTTAGAAGAGAACTAATTGTGTTCAGTGATTTTACTTTGCAGTCTCTTCTAAGTAACTGCACTTCCTGAGTTAATGGTAGATTTTTGCAGGCAGTGTCAGCTTCTAGAAGTGATAGCACTTGATGTTTATAGTCATGGTCAAGGATTGGTGTGCAGAAAGGCTCTTACTTGCTCCTGTGAAGACCAAGGTTACTGCTAAAACTCATGTACTATGTTGAAGGTGCAGAAAGTAAATGGCTGCACCTGCGAGGAGAAATGGATGGGACCCAAAATCTGACTGACAGAGTATTCCCTTCCATGTATGTCATATTGAGTACAAAGTCAAGGGATCACAAGGGTTAAAACCTGTTTCCCAATGGCCAACATCTGAGGACAACTCTATCCATTCTCTCTTCCATCCTAGCCCATGGGGGTTTGAATGAAGCTTCTGAATCCAGTTTCTATCTGCCACTGAGTGCAGCCTGGGACTTCCCCGGTGGCTGCCCATAGCATTACTGAACCTCATAGGGTGTGTTCTTCTCAGCCCACCTCTCCAGCTAGTCCAGGTCCCCCTGGATGGCATCCCATCCTTTAGACTTATCAACTGCACCACTCAGCTTGGTATCATCTGCAGATTTGCTGAAGGTGCACTTAATCTCACTGCCAATATCATTGATGAAGATAATGAACAGCGCTGGTCTCAATACAGACCTAGGGAGACACCACTTGTTACCTGTCTCCATCTGGGCATCAAGACATTGACCCTTTGGATGACACAATCCAAGCAATTCCTTAGCCACTGGACAGTCCCTCTCTCTATCTTAGAGAGAAGGATATTGTGGGAGATTGTGTCAAAGGCTTTACAGAAGACCAGGAAGATGGCATCTCTTGGTCTTTCCTTGTCCACTGGTGTAGTTGTACCATTGTAAAAACCTGTTAGGTTGCTCAGCTCCCTGTCTGACATCTGTACCAGTATAGCTTCCAGGAGGATCTGTTCCATGATCTTCCCAAGCACAGAGGTGAGGCTGACAGGTCAGTAGTTTCCAGGGTCCTCTTTTTTGCCCTTTTTATGGATGGGTGTAATGTTTCCCTTCTTCCAGTCTCCAGGGACTTCATCTGACTTCCAGAGCTTTTCAAATAGTATGGAGAGAGGCCTTGCAATACATCTGACAATTCCTTCAGAACTCTGGGATGCATCTCATCGAGTCCCATAGATTTATATATGTTGAGGTTCCTCAGGTAGACCTGAGATTGATCTTCCCTTATGGTGAGAGGGACTTCATCCCTCTGTTCCACCCCTAGTGGTCCATCAATTAGAGAAAGGGACAGAGCAAGATGCCACTGAAGACTGAGGCATTCCACATATCTCACCTAAAACTAGCATGATCTTACTACACTGAGAGTTTGTGGGATTAGGAGCACTTAATTACACAGTTCTTTGAGTGGTATGAATCTTCCTTCTATGCAGGTTGGAAGAGTCACAAGCTAATGACAAATGCTTGCTCTCTTTAATTATGTGTAGCAAGGGAGGACAGCCCAGCTCCTCCAGCTTTCCTCCTCTATCACTCTGACAGCTTCAACACCACCTGCTCTTTGAACAAAGTGAGCACAGAAATAAAATGCACACTGATTTTTAGATCAAGCATCACAGGCTTGTACTGTGAGAACATGCACCTTATTCATAAGTAGCAGTAAGAACTTGGGCACACCTAAGGCATCAATGACCTTCCTGATTGTAGAATCATAGAATCATTTAGGTTGGAAAAGACCTTTAAGATCAAGTCCAACTGTAAACCTAACACTGCTGAGTCCACCACTAAGCCACATCACTCAGTGACACATACCCAGGTCTTTTAAATAACCTCCAGAGATCATGACTTAAACACTTCCCTAGGCAGACTGTTTCAGTGTTTGATAATCATTTCAATGAAGAAATATTTCCAAACATCCACTTTAAACCTTCCTGGGTACCATCTAGGGCCATTTCCTCTCATTCTATCACTTGTTACTTCAAAGAAGAGACCAACCACCACCTTGCTAGAAATTCCTTCCAGGTAGTTGTAGAGGGCAATAAGATCTGCCCTCAGCCTCCTTTTCTTAAGACTGAATAAAAGCCAGTTCCCTTCAGAAGGGTGGTCTTTCTTGTAGTGAACACAATATTCAAGGTGTGGCCTAACCAGTGCCAAGGACAGAACAGTCATTTCCCTAGTCCTGCTGGCCACACTATTCCTGATACAAGACAGGATGCCTGTTGGTCTGAGAATTATAGAATCAAGCAGGTTGAAAGAGACCTCCAAAATCATCCAGTCCAACCTATCACCCAGCCCTAGCCAACCAACTAGACCATGGCACTAAGTGCCTCATCCAGGCTTTTCTTCAACACCTCCAGGGGTGGTGACTCCACCACCTCCCTGGGCAGCCCATTCCAATGCCAATCACTCTCTCTGGCAAGAACTTCCTCCTAATATCCAGCCTAGACCTCCCCTGGCACAACTTGAGACTGTGTCCCCTTGTTCTGTTGCTGGTTGCCTGGGAGGAGAGATTGACCCCCACCCGGCTACTACCTCCCTTCAGGTAGTTGTAGACAGCAATGAGGTCTGCCCTGAGCCTCCTCTTCTGCAGGCTGCACACCCCCAGCTCCCTCAGCCTCTCCTCACAGAGCTGTGCTCCAGGCCCCTCACCAGCTTCCTCACCCTTCTCTGGACACGTTCCAGTTCCTCAACATCTGTCTTAAATTGAGAGGCCCAGAACTGGACACAGGACTCAAGGTGTGGCCTGACCAGTGCTGAGTACAGGGGTAGAATAACCTCCTTTGTCCTACTGGCCACACTGTTCCTGATCCAGACCAGGATGCCATTGGCTCTTCTGGCCACCTGGGCACACTGCTGGCTCATTTTCAGCTACTACGTACCAGCACCCTCAGGTGCTATCTGAGCACATTGCTGGCTCATGTTCATCCACTGTCAATCAACACTCCCAGGCCTTTCTCTGCTGGGCAGCTTTCCATCCACTCTTCCCCAAGAGTTGTTGTGACTGAAGTGCAAGACTGGCACTTGGCCTTGTTGAACCTCATACAACTGGCCTCAGCCAGGCTCTCCAGATCCCTGTGCAGACCCTCCCTACTTTCAGGCAGATCAACACTCCCACCTAGCTTGGTATCATCTTCAAACTTACTGAGGGTGAACTCAATCCCCTCATCCAGACCATTGATAAAGATATTAAAGAGATCTGCCCCCAATACTGAGGTCTGAGGAATGCTACTTCTAACTAGGTGCCAATTGGATTTGACTTCATTCCCCACCACTCTTTGGGCCAGGCCATTCAGCCAGGATTTTTATCCAGCAAAGTAATCTTTCATGCCATCCTACCTTCACTTGCCTTTTAGAAGGTCCACCTCCAGCAAATGGTTGAAATGAAGCAGGGAGGTAATGCATTACTTCTGACCACTGAATGATTTCCAGGTCTTTTGGAGCTCATAGGCATCACAGCAGTTCTTCCAATCAGGCAGAAAGGAAAGGAGCAGAACTGTAGCTGTTGTCCATTGTAAAGAAAAGGTCATACTTGACAGCTGCAAAATAACTACCTGGTCCATTTATTTGGTTCATTTGGGTATCTATGGGAAGAATTTTGATGCAGCTACACATAAAAAAACTTCTTACCAGTAGTTAGCAGATGGACATCAACCCCTTTGTTGAAGCAGGATAAGTTGTTGTGACCTATGTGCTGTTTGGGCACAGAAAACACATCTGAACAGAGGCTGAACAGGGCTTTGAGCAACCTGATCCAGCAACAGATGTTTCTGTCTGTAGTAGGGGATTAGATCTAGATGATCTTTGAAGGTTCCTTCCAACCCAACCCATTTTGTGGCTCTAAGGGACTAAAAGCATTTGTCACCTGCATCTCCTTGCTGCTGACCTGGTGGCTACCAGCACAACACTCTCACCTCTTGCTGACACACTGAGGGGCTTAAAAATAGGGGTTTCTCATTAAGCTGCATAGCTGGGACATAACCAGCCTGGCCCCAGGCAGATGCTGGTCCACTCCATTCACAGAGTGCCACAGATGGCACTTTGTGTGCCAGCTCACATTTGGGCATGTGTCTGTTTCAGGCAGCAAGTCCTCAGGATGAACAGGTCTTTTCCCGAGGATCAGTCCAGAAAGACGGGAGGAAAAACAAACAAAAAGTAAGTTCAGGCTGCCTTTCTGTTGCTGTTATTCTTCACATGCCCTTCTTCCATGCTCCTCATCCCTCACAAGCCTCACTCCTCAAATTCCCCAGGGAGCCAGGACCAGCCCTGCAGGCTCCCACTGCTTCAACCTCACTCCTTGCCTGTCAAGAACCTTCAGTGCTATCTACTGTCTAGGCTCTCCAAAAATGATTCCTACTCCCTAGCAGCTCTTCTGCTTGTCCTCCTCCACCTCATCATGTGTCCACCTCTCTTCTTCATCTGAGAAGACAGATTAAGCTTCTCTCTGCTTTGACCAAAGTCTAAAAGTGCTGGATTGTCCTGCTACTGAATCCACTTTTCAGATTAATTGAATTTCAGTTATTAGTGATAAATCACATCATCTTATCTCTGAGCCTGTCAGCCAAAGGGTCTTGCTGGGAGAATCAAGCATGGATGATCTCCCACTAGTACAGGTCACTCAAGGCCTTGTCCAACCTGGCCTTGAACACTTCCAAGGAGGGAGCAGCCACAACCTCCCTGGGACCTTCCACAGCAGCACCTGGCTGATGGAGCCACATCTTGGGAGCCGCTAGTGGGAGGTGTCCCTGCCTATAGCAGGGGGTTGGAACTAGATGATCTTTGAGGTCCCTTCCAACCTTACCAGTCTATGATTCTATGATTCTATCTTCATAAACCATGTGCCCATCCCTGGATGACCTCCAGAATCCTCCAGCTATGAAACTGTGCTCATCATTTACACCTCCTGCTCGGTGACAGGCAAAAGCTTGGCAAATGATGATTTTTCTTTCTGCACTGATTCTGAGAAAATGAAAGGAGTGATCCAAAGTGTGTCTAGGCTTTGATTTCAGAGTTGCTGAGTGAAGTTTCCTAGCATCTAAAGATGAAATCCATTCTGGTCTAGCTAGATGTCTTTTGAGATTTTTACAGCAAATACTTTGGGCAAAATGAAACCTTTACCATTAAGTGCTGTCAGTGGAGAGAAGTCCAACACCTCTCATACCATCATCAGCTGAATGAGAAATGTCCTCCCCTCCTAAGCTTCAGCACAAGAGGGAGGAAAATTCTCCTCCCCAGTGCCAGGGGACACTGGGAGGTGTGCACCACTACTCCCTCTTGCCAGCACCCTCTGCCCAAAGCCCTTGAGGCTATCCCAAACTCATAATCTTATATTAGTTATTTATAATAAAATTTCAGTTATTTGTATTCAATTATATTCACATAAAATTAACAGAAACATTAATTTGCATGAATCAAATTCTGCTCCTATGATAGATTTTTAGAAAACCAGCAAACATATCTCCATACAGATATCATCCTATGATATCTTGAAAAAAATCTTAAAATACCTATCAATTTCACCAAATAAAATTATTGGTGTACTTTAACTACAGTTTTAGTAGACATCCAAGATTTTCAAACACTTTTATTCAAAAGTACATTCAAAGGTTTTGGTTTGTTGGTTTGGTTTGGTTTTGGTTTGGTTTGGGTTTGGTTTGGCTTGGTTTGGTTTGGGTTTGGTTTGGTTTGGTTTGGCTTGGTTTGGTTTGGGTTTGGTTTGGTTTTGTTTGGTTTTGTTTGGTTTGGTTTGGTTTGGTTTGGTTTGGTTTGGTTTGGTTTTTTTGTGGTTTGTTTGTTTTGAGGGTTTTGTTTTGGTTTGTTTTGGGATTTCACAGAATCATAGAATCATAGAATGGTAAGGTTGGAAGGGACCTCAAGGATCATCTAGTTCCAAAGCCCTGCCATAGGCAGGGACACCTCCCACTAGTACAGCTCACNAAGAGTTGCCTGCAGAGTATGTCCAAGTTCTGACTGCCCTGCTGCAGGTGGCTGGAGAGAGAGGTGAGGAGGCTCTTGGACACCTCACTTGGTCAGACTGAGGGGCATGGCCTGGCAAGCAGCAATTTAGGCTGATACCTTCCTTTAGGAAACTTCCCTTGGTTTTGAATCCTCAGGCATGTCCTGAGAATGATATAATAATAATAATAATAATAATAATAATAATAATAATAATAATAATAATAATAATAATAATAATAATAATAAATCCTTCTTTTAAGTAAGCCCTGAAAACTCATGAAAAGACCATGAATATAATACAAATACTGTTGTGCATATTTAGTGCTTAATACCTATGAGTTTTGGTGCTACGATTTGGCACTTTTAAAAACAAAGTTGCTCTTTTCATAAAGCTAGACTTGAAAAGTCTGTGGTTTAGAAAACTCTCAGCAGGCAAATTATAAAGGTTTCCCATAGAAAAAGAGAAAAAAAAATCCCTCATTTTAAAGAGCTTCACTTCTTTATAGAACTAACACTTAGCCCACACTTTTTATCGTTGTCTGAAAAAGGCAGCACAACTCTACCATGATTAATTTTTCATGCCTTGAGTTGGAAGGGAAAATTAACACCTGCTAATAGTCTGCAACTGGTTTTCTAAAAAGTTTTCTAATCGACTGATTGACTATAGAGCTAATGAATGTTTATATTGGAATTTGGACAGACTTATTTTGAGAACTATAAAGACAGACTGGCTAGAAGATTTCGTTTGCTGTTAATCAGACTGCTGTTTCGGAAATACTGTTACATTACGGCCTGGATAGAGATTTTGCAGTGGGGTTTGCCTCTACCTGGTGGCTGGAAGATGAATTGCATGATGCAATAAGGGTCTGCACGTAAGGCAGACCCTGGGATAAGGTCGAGGGGTGGAAAGATGGTGGAAAGGTGGTTGGGAGCCCCTCCTGGGGACTCTGATTTCTGGGAGGGGTATTGTGTTTCTGTATTACCTTTAACTTGTATATTTCTGTATATAGCTGTATATATATTGCAATATATTGTAAATATCTGCTTGTATATTGTGCTAAGCCATGAATATAAAGCTTCATTCCTTAACTTCGAGCTGGCTGAACCTAGCCTGGGTGATTTTCATTGAGTGGAGGGGGCAGGTAACTCCCAAACCATCACAACGTTATAGCCACTTCACTATCTCCATGGCCATTCACTGAGTCCTCTCCAGTATGTCCATGTCTCTGCTGTATTGGGGAGCCCATGACTGGACCAGACACCCCAGGCATGGCCTCCCTGGTGATGAGCAGAGGGAAAGAATTACCTCCATCAGCCTGCTGGCAACATTTTGCCTAAAATAGTGCAGAATACTGTTAGCTTGCTTTTCAGTGTGGGCGTATTACTGACTCAGTAGTCCTGGCCCTGACCCAGGCCCTGTGCACAGCAGGCCAAATTCTGCTTTCAGCTATTCCAGTGATTTAAGAGGATTTTCTAAATCATAATTAAGTTGGCTCTCCACTACCTAGGTTATTAAAACAGGGCAGTAGACAAGCAATGATATTGCTCTGAGCACATTCATGGCAGACACATTCAGTGTTGTGGTTTGGCTGAAAAGACTTGCACAACTTCGTAAAAACCAAACTACTGCTCATGAGAAGTAGCAAGGAAAATGTGGCAAAGAAAACCTCTACAAACTAATGAACAAAAACTCTGATAAACACTACAAGGGACAAGGAGAAAAATCATAGAATCATAGAATGGAAAGGTTGGAAAGGACCTCAAGGATCATCTAGTTCCAAAGCCCTGCCATAGGCAGGGACACCTCCCACTAGTACAGCTCCCTCAAGGCCTCATCCAACCTGGCCTTGAACACCTCCAGGGAGGGAGCAGCCACAACCTCCCTGGGCAACCTGTTCCACTGGCTCACCACCCTCACTGGAAAGAACTTCCTCCTAACATCCAGTCTAAATCTCCCCTCTGCCAGTTTAAACCCATTGCCCCTTGTCCTGTCATTACAAGACCTTGTCAATAGTCCCTCCCCAGCCTTCCTGTAGGCCCCTTTCAGATACTGGAAGGCTACTATAAGGTATCCTGGAAGCCTTCTCTTCTCCAGGCTGAAGAACCCCAACTCTCTCAGCCTGTCCTCATAGCAGAGCTGCTGCAGCCCTTTGATCATCTTCATGGCCTCCTCTGGACCCACTCCAAAAATTCCATGTCCTTCCTGTGCTGGGGGCTCCAGAACTGCACACAGTACTCCAGATGGGGTCTGACGAGAGCAGAGCAAAGGGGCAGAATCCCCTCCCTTGTCCTGCTGGCCACACTGCTCTTGATGCAGCCCAG
>WBNM01021493.1:115168-179095 GCA_013399055.1 Ramphastos sulfuratus | reverse complement strand
TGCGCCGCGCTCAGCCCGTAGAGACCCGCGGGCCCCGCGGCGGCGGACCCTGCCCTCGGCGCGCCCGGCAGCGGTCGGCCGCCGAGCCCGACGGAGCCTCCGCTAGCTGCGCCCCTCCACCGGTGGGGGAGGACAGGGGGCGGCGAGGAGCGCGGCGGGCGCGGAGCCTCAACAGCCCGCCGCAGTTCCAGCTGCCAAGTTACCAGGTTTCCATCCCCGAGAACGAACCTGCCGGCACGGCAGTCATCGTGCTGCGGGCCCAGGATCCTGACGAGGGGGAAGCCGGCCGCTTGGCGTACTCCATGGAGGCACTCTTCGATGAGCGCTCCAACGACTACTTCTCCATCGACGCCGAGACAGGTAGCGTGGTCACGACCCGCAGCCTCGACCGGGAGACGAAGGACACCCACGTGCTCAAGGTGACCGCCTCCGATCATGGCTCCCCGCGCCGCCGCTCAGCTACCACCTACCTGACAGTGACTGTGAGTGACACCAACGACCATGAGCCAGTCTTTGAGCAGCCCGAGTACAAGGAGAGCATCCGGGAGAATCTGGAGGTGGGTTACGAGGTGCTGACCATCCGTGCCACAGACGGTGATGCCCCAGCCAATGCCAACATGCTTTACCGCCTGCTGGAACCGGGAGCTGGTGATGGGGTCTTTGAGATTGACCCACGCTCTGGGGTTGTGAGGACCCGAGCCCCAGTGGACCGCGAGGAAGTCTCCGAGTACCATCTGGTGGTGGAAGCCAATGACCAAGGCAAGGATCCAGGACCACGCAGCGCCACAGCTATGGTACACATCACTGTTGAGGATGAGAACGACAACTACCCTCAGTTCAGTGAGAAACGTTACCTGGTCCAGGTGCCAGAGGATTCCCCAGTGAACAGCCAGATATTGCAGGTGCAGGCCACAGATCAGGACCGGGGCAACAATGCCCAGGTGCACTACAGCATTGTGAGCGGCAACCTGAAAGGCCAGTTCTACATCCACTCTTTCTCTGGCGCCATCGACTTGATCAACCCTCTGGATTATGAGACTATTCGGGAATACACACTCCGTATCAAAGCCCAGGATGGGGGCAGGCCTCCCTTGATAAACTCTAGTGGCTTGGTGTCGGTGCAGGTTGTGGACGTGAATGACAATGCCCCCATCTTCGTGAGTACTCCATTTCAGGCCACAGTGCTGGAGAACGTTCCTCTAGGCTATTCAGTGCTGCATATTCAGGCTGTAGATGCTGACTCTGGAGAGAACGCCCGCCTGGAGTACAAACTCATAGAGATGGCACCATCCACCGGAGGTGCCCCTGTAGCAGGTGACTCTGGGTTCCCTTTTCAGATCAACAACAGCACAGGGTGGATTACAGTGGCTGCAGAGCTAGACCGAGAGACTGTGGAGAACTATCACTTCGGGGTGGAGGCCAGGGACCATGGTGTACCAGTCATGACCTCCTCAGCCAGTGTGTCCATCACTATCCTGGATGTGAATGACAACAACCCGACCTTCACAGAGAAAGTGTACCATCTCAGACTGAACGAAGATGCAGCTGTAGGCAGCAGTGTCCTGACCCTGACTGCAGTGGACAGGGACGTTAACAGTGTTGTGACTTACCAGATCACCAGTGGTAACACCAGGAACCGTTTTGCCATCACCAGTCAGAGTGGAGGGGGGCTGATCACGCTGGCCTTGCCCCTGGATTACAAGCAGGAAAGGCAGTATGTGCTCACAGTCACTGCCTCTGATGGCACTCGCTTTGACACTGTCCAGGTTTTCATCAATGTTACAGATGCCAACACACACCGCCCAGTGTTCCAGAGCTCACACTACACAGTAAGCGTCAGTGAGGATAAGCCCATCGGTACCTCTATTGTCACCATCAGTGCCACTGATGAAGATACAGGAGAGAATGCAAGAATCACTTACATTTTAGATGATAACATCCCCCAGTTCCGCATTGATCCAGACACGGGCACCATCACCACCCTGATGGAGCTGGACTATGAGGACCAGGCCTCCTACACGTTGGCCATTACGGCTCACGACAATGGCATACCACAGAAATCAGACACCACCTACGTCGAGATCCTCATCCTGGATGCCAATGACAATGCACCACACTTCCTGCGTGACCGCTACCAGGGCTCAGTTTTTGAGGACGTGCCACTCTCCACCAGTGTCCTGCAGCTGTCTGCAACTGACCGTGACTCAGGCCTCAATGGCCGCCTTCTTTACACATTCCAAGGTGGTGATGATGGAGATGGAGACTTCTACATTGAACCCACTTCTGGAGTGATACGTACGCTGCGTAAACTGGACCGTGAGAACGTGGCTGTCTACAGCCTGCGGGCCTTTGCTGTGGACAGAGGCAGCCCACCACTGAAAGCCTCTGTGGATATCCAAGTGACGGTGCTGGACATAAATGATAACCCTCCTGTCTTTGAGAAGGATGAATTTGACATCTTTGTGGAGGAGAACAGCCCTGTAGGTTCTATTGTGGCAAGGATCAGTGCAGCTGATCCTGATGAGGGGACCAATGCACAGATCATGTACCAGATTGTAGAGGGGAACATCCCTGAGGTCTTTCAATTAGACTTGCTCAATGGAGACCTCACAGCCCTAATGGACCTGGATTATGAGAGCCGGACGGAGTATGTTATTGTGGTGCAGGCCACTTCAGCCCCTCTTGTGAGCCGGGCAACAGTGCACATCCGTCTCCTGGACCAAAATGATAATCCACCTGTATTGGAGGATTTCCAGATCCTCTTCAATAACTACGTGACCAACAAGTCCAACAGCTTCCCCTCTGGAGTGATTGGCAAGATCCCAGCTCATGATCCCGATGTGTCTGACAGCTTGGCCTACACCTTTGTGCAAGGCAATGAGTTAAATTTGCTGCTTTTAGACTCTGCCACTGGAGAACTCAAACTCAGTCGTGATCTGGACAACAATAGACCCCTGGAAGCCCTTATGAAAGTGTCAGTTTCAGGTAAGCAAACATTAGAGGTTCATAAAGCGTGTAATTCTGCTTGTCAGGCCAGGAGAGGGGTATGGGCAGAAATAACCTACTGTGCAGTTCAGTGCACAGCTTTCAGTTTCCTTAAACTGCAGTTTATCTGTAAAATTTTGGAAGAGGATCCACAAAAATCTATCAAGCCTGTGTGCTGTGGATTGAAGTGGTGTGGTAAGTGTAGATCACAAGGATAAATAAATACCAGTGTGTGTGGAAGGGTACATACTCCCTCAGTTGAGGTGGTACCTTGTCTGAAGCTTTTTTTTTTGGTGTGGTTGCATAAAGGTAATAGATAATGTAACTTGCAAAGATGTAGCGAATGCACACGTGTCTGTAAGGTTGGCTCCCCTCCCTTTTATCCTCTTCAAAACCAAACCAAACCAACCAAACAAAAAAAAAACCCCAAAACAAAACAAAAATAAACCAAGAAGAAGAAGAGTTGGGTTTAGGCATTTTTGGCTTTTTTTTAGCAACAAAATATGCTCATTCCCTTCCACATACTGGGAGATTTGGCTAGTGAATCCTTAGACCTCGTACTAGACCTCTGCTGGTGTACTGTGGATGGATGGGTGCTGGTTTGCATTGCTGGCCTGTGTGTTCCTGTGGGAAACGGCAACTCTGAAAGCAGTGAGTTATGGCTGAGTTATGGCTGTGTAGCACAGCTAATTGCACTGGAGTAACTTTAGTAGCACTAGGGGCATGTATTCACCAAATGCAGCCCCAAAATCAGAGATGTTGTGGGGAGGGAGTGGAAGAGAGTGGTAATGCTGTAGCATTAACTTACTTGGAGAATTTGTTTCAGTGTGTGAGAAGACTGATATCTTCTATACATACTTTTACACAAGCACTTTCGTAACCTTAGGTTATTGTTATTTTTTTCTGTTCAGGTGCTTGTTTATTGTGGGATTACTTTCTGTGCCTCTGATTGTGGCGTCAATCATGCAATGAGTAGTTTCCTCCACAGGTGCCACTCTATAAAGTTTACTGTGGACTCCATCCCAATGCTTCTGTTGACTTTCAAAGGTTTAACCAGATAAATTGCTTGCTGCCTCTCTACAACCTAAAACTAACATTTGTATTTTGTCTGCAAAGGAATAGCTGAAAGTATAGGTACGTAAAAGGACAATTTGTGAGCTGCTTGTTTTCAGATGGTTGTATTTTAAAAGTAACAATCAAAGCGTGGCGTAACAGTGGCAGTGCTTGTTTTACTGTAGCAGTCACGGCATGCAGCAAGGGCCTTGGGGGAACGAGCTGCGCACTCTGTGTTTGCAGGCTTGAGGGCTTTTTTGCTTTAGGAAAATGAAAGTGGTATTAACTGGGCTGACTGAATTTACTGTGGTATATCATCTGACAGTCCATTCTTGGTTCTCCCAGGAGCTGGGGGGAGCTAATGTGGTAAGGTAACTCAGGTTACCATGTCCTGTGAGGACTTGAAGAAAAAACAAACAGTTGGCTTGTGACCTTAAAGAAAAACATTTGGATTAAGGTGCAGGTGATTGTATGGTCACTGTCTGTCTGAACCAGTAGCTCTCTATCTGGTAGCAGAAGATAAGACCTCATCCTGTAGCACAAATCTTGGCAAACTTGTTTCATTTACTGTATGAAGAAGAATGCGTTCAGAACAGAAAAATAATGGTATAAATGACTACTTTCTCAGTCTAGTGATTTATGTGGTTTAAGTGAAAATGAAATCTCAGGCAAAAATGAAGACCTTCTGTCTTCTGAAGCAACAGGAGCTCGATCATTTTCATATTTGGTGAAGTTGTGAACTTTGAAACTCTGCTGTGATGTTGGTTAGGGGTTTAAAAATAATTTTGATGAGTACCGAACTCCATTTGACATTAATTTGAAGAAGTTCTCTGTTGGGAACTTGAAAGAGGAGAGCTTGGCAATGTGTGATCAGTCCAGGAAAGTCTCACCTGCCTGCTTTCTCTGATTTATCTGTTATAGTCTTTAAAAACAAAAGCATAGAAGACGCTGTGACAGAAGCACTCCACAGGGTTATCTCTAAGTCTTGCAAAATACTTGCAAATCATCTGCTAAAATGACCTGCCAGTTAGCTAAAAAACGTGTCTATGTAGTAGCCGTTAACCTCTCAACCCAGACAAACGCAAATTCCAGCCCTACTCACAGTTGCTCCTCAGGTCAGGGAAAGATTGGAGCACTTTATGAACTTGGGAATCTGATCTGCATGCAAGTGGGAAGTAACGCTGCTGCTATAACAATCTTATTTCCACTTAGCGATGTGTCGTACCGTGAAGGCATGTGGGGGGGTGTGATGCTAGTGAGGACCCATGCTACTCAGTTGAATTACATTGAGACTTTAATACTTGGCTAAAACCAGCATAATTTAATTTGATTTGGGGATTGTTCAAATAAGCATGGTAATTTTGGCCTTCTGCGCATAAATGGAACTTTGGGTTGATTAGGAAAACGGAGATAATCAGCTTCATAAAACCTCAGAATGGCATATTTGGCATGTAAAACTTACTATACTGCAGTGTGGACATCACCAGAAGGTGGTCGGGACGGTGGGCAGCTCTGGGCAGGCTCAGTGTGTGCATGGTTCTGCCTTTGTCCTGGTGCTGCGGTAGCTGCTCAGCTGTGCCCCCGCAGCCCATCGGGAACCCACCCAAGCAGACGAGGCAGGAATGTGGATGGTGTGGATATTAGCATTTTGCTTTGGACTGGGAGGGAGCTTTGGAAGTCAATCTATTTTTTTTTTTTTTTTTTTTTTTTTNNTTTTTTTTTTTTTTCTTTTTTTTAAAGTGAGCCTCTCTTGGGTGCTTCTCTGCCCGTGCCTGTCGTGCAGAGTGTTTCAGTGAACAAACTAGATCTCTTTTGGGTGAAATAAATCCAGGTGTGCTCCACGAGTCCTGTAAAAGACACATTCTCCTTTCTGTAGATAAAATGGGAAAAGGCAGATCTTAGCCTTATATTCCCAATGGCAAGAGCATCATTATGTTTCTGTTGTTTTTAATACTGGGATGAAAACTGTACCCTGCTCCCCTTGCTTTCTGTTGGAGCAGGATTTTACTGTGGACTTCTGAAAGAAGTGGTCAAGGGTTGATCAGTCTGTGATTTCTTCATGTTACTAGTAAATATATGTTCACAATACCATTAAATTAGGATTTATTTGGTCAAAAAAATGAGTGAAACATTGCTTGAGTCACATTGCATTTGCCTGTGTTAAACATTATACCACACTCCCCACCGGTGCTTGGGGGAAGGCTGTTGCTAGCCTCAACTTTGCACAAATGTTGGCCAAGTTTGCCTGGGTATCATGTTGCAAATGCTGCTGGCACCTGTTTGATTGTGCTGCCACAAGTAGTCCCACTTATCAACGACAGCTCAATGGAATACAACTGATGTGTGTACCAACTCCCCTGTGAACCCAGCCTAGTTCACCAGTGCAGACAAAACTCAACCTGACTGGATGCTACAGCTTTGGAGTGGGCCAGATAAATGTAAAATATTGTTATACAGCATGCAATATACGATTTTGGGAAGGTAGTGCTCCTCAAGCAGTGGTGGATAGACACCCAGAGCATTTTTGTGGGCATGGAAGCTCAAGTATTGTCGTTTACATTTCTTTGGCTTTTAATCCCCAGTGTCATTCAGTGAGGTTATTGACTATCAGCAAATGCAAACTAAGATAGAGCTCGTTTGTGTTGCAGTAAACTTTTGAGATCTTTTACCAAGCCTTGAGTAAAAATCTTCATTATTATTGTAATTTAAAAGTCATTATGATAATGACCCTGGATCTCCAGCTCTATGCCCACTCTATACAAATGTAACAGAAGATGCAGTGCTCTTCTGATAAAGGTAAGGCCACAGCTGTGCCTGAGATGCAAGGCATAGGGGAGGGGATGTGTGTGTGTGGTAATAGTTGTGAAGATTTGAGATTAAAGGGGGGGAAAAAGTCTTGACTGAAAAGGCATCTCTGTAAGCACAGTGGAACCTTTGGGTGTAGAGGGTGACCGTGGCGACTGCTCAGGGTGTGGGATGGGTGCTTTGGCAGCAGTGGGATGTTCCTTGCCCACATGGCCCTGCCTTAGGGGAGCAGGACAGATGGAACTTCTGGGTCCTTGTGAGTTTTGAGGGGCAGATCCTCAGAGTGACTGTTTTTGTCAGGAGTTGTGCTTCTGACTGCCTGCAAGGACTTTTTTTTAAGGTCAGCGTCTCCATGCCCCCTCCTCCTTGGGAGAGGCATTCCCCCAGGCATCTCCCCATTAGGAGATGGTGGAAATGAGTAGGTGGAGGGTCCTCTCTCCCTCCGTCTGAGTGGGTGGCGGTGTGTTGGCCTGTAGTGTGGCCCCAGGGCATTCCAAGGGACCTTGAGCACTTGCACTTCACACATACTTCCTACACTAAGGCAAGTGAAGAGAAAACAGCATCTTAAAGACCGCAAAGACCAGGGAGGCAATGATGGCAGACCTCGTTTAGAAAGACAGTGTGATACTGCCGGCTGCAGGATGGCATCCCCAGCTTTTCCTTTGTGTATTAAGTGAGGCTGAAGTGAAGGGTGACTGGTAGTGGTTTGGTGGTGCCCAGTGATGGGACAGGGAACAATGGGTACAAGCTAGAACACAGGAGGTTCAGCCTCAACATGAGGAGACACTTCTTTACAGTGAGGCTGATAGAACACTGGAACAGGCTGCCCAGCGACGTTGTGGAGTTTCCTTTTCTGGAGACTTTAAAAACCCACCTGGATGCATTCCTGTGTGGACTACTCTAGATGATCCTGCTCTGGCACAGGAGTTGGGCTTGATCTCTGGAGGCTGTTTCCAACACCTAACATTCTGTGATTCTGTGATTGCTAAAATAGGAATTAAAGAGTAGTGACCATCCTTTTAAAATTCAGATGGCTCTTGGATCTGGTGTGGCTACTTGTATTGCACCCATACAGATTCTGTGTTCTAACTGTTCTATAGGTGAAATGCAGTTTAGTTGTGTGTCTGCAGCCTTCAGGAATGTGACTTTCCATTTTCAGCTCTGTAACCTGTTCCAGCAGATAAAGAGTTGTGCCTGGTTTGTAACTTTCCTATTTCATAGGAGTGGTGTGTTTCCATTTCGAAAGACAGGAAAATGTCTGTGGCTATGAGAGGAAAGTATTTGGTGGAAGGCTGACTTGACAAAATACATTTTTACTGAGATAAGGTACCTTCTGCATGTAAATAAAATAAAATAATATCATAGTTAATAAATAGTATAATAATTAATAAATAGTATAATATTTATTCAAATACAAATATATAATATATATAATAAATAAAATATAATAAATAAATAATCTAATAGATAAGATAGTAAAATAAAACCTGCAAATCAAGCAGGTTCTTTCCTAAAATAATGGTCTCTGTTAGTAAAACCCAAGAAATGTGTATTTACCACAGCACACTTTAAAAGGTAAATGAAGTGTTTTACCTCAGATAAAAGCTATGTTATCACTCAGCCTCTTTTTGAAAATGCTGCTGTCCACCACCAGAAACATTTATATCTCCTTGTTTCTGTCTGTGTACAGTGCAGGCTGTACATTCCCAGGTTTTATTGCCCAGCTTTTAATAAGATATTTCTACTTTAGTATATCTCAGTGGTTGAAGTGTATGCAGATGGCACTTCTTAACCTAATCCCACAAAGTGTAACTTTGAACCATAAACACTAGAAGTCACAATCAGTTCCTGAGGGGTGGGGAGGTAACCCCCCAAAACAACAACACCTGTGTATCAAAGTCACATGTAAATCCACAGTCAGCTGTGTAAAAAGCCAAGGGTATGTTTATAGTTGCAGCATCTTCTTGTTAAGATTTCTATCAAAGTTGTTGGATTGCCTTGATTGAGAGGGTCTGAGAAATGGCTTGTTGAGGATGCAGGGGGTTTTGGCTGAGTTTCTACACTCTTCTCTCAATGTACTGATAATTGTATTCCCTAAATGTTGATACTCTTCTCAGTGATTTCTAGGATAGAGGGAGATAAGGTTAACAAGGACAAGATAAAAGAAGAATAAGACCGAAGATGTGAGAGGGAGAAAGATATCCTAGACTTTACTCGGTATCAAGTCTCTAGGGAGAGAAACTAGAGAAGTGTGATGATGGAATTACCTGGAGAACATATTTTTCTCTATTTTCAAATGATTTGGGAATAGGGAGATAGTTGTAATAACTGTGTTTTAATTGGATTGGTAATTGGTTTATTTTTCTTATTACTTTTTAACCTTCAAAGCATATTAATGAATTGGTTTCCTGGTGCGTGCCCTTGTCGTGATTTGCTTCCCCCACAGAAGTCACTGAAGTGCTCTTACTTCTGATTTGCACTTGCCCATTGGGAAGAAACCTCTTTTGTTCTGGCCACATGTTTCCTTACAGTTCAAAACTGGTTTAAGCCAGTTGCAAAGTGCCAAACATAGAATAAACATTGAATTGTTGTCAAGGGTAACGGCAGAAGAAGCCTTTGTTTCAAATACAGGAACAGTTTTCTCGGTTTGATGTTAAGATGGTAGTAAACCTGCAGAAGAGGTAGTGGTGGAGAAGGTAGGTGATGTGAAGCAGTGGGATTTTGTACTTCATTATCTTCAATATTCCATGTGCTACCTAAGGAACTGGCTGGCTTCTGATAAGTGTATAGTTTTACACTTACCCATTGAATGGTCTCTTTTCCTTCAGCTCAATATACTTAGTATCTGGGATTTACCTTTATTGTTGACTCCTATCTTTGAGCTGAATGAATTTTCTCAGACATTCTCTGACTGGGGAATGTAATGTCAGATTTTAAAGATCGATACTAGGTGAAGGCATGGCCCTGGTGTCTCCAAGCATCTTCAAGGAAGAGTTGGGGAGAGTCACCTGTGGCATCCTGCTCAGGTTATGCTGCAGGTCTGCCAGACACCTCTGCATCTGACAGGTTGCATCCAGTGTTTTGGCTGGCCGGGTGTTCAGGGTTCATGGGTTCAGGGACATGTGACAGCATACCAACACCTATGATGGTGTTTACAGTTCAGCCAGATGTGTAGCTGCATACATTGCCATAGCTGAGCTCAGTTTCCTCTGGTTATTTTTGGGTACAGACAGCAATGACTGCACCATAGCATGGGCTTGGCTTGTGATTTCACTGAGCCTTGATTTCCTCATGGATGAGGGAACATGACAGCTGTAGAAGTTGGGAGCAGAACTAGTTTATGGTCAGGAAACAAGCAAACATGAAGCAGAAACCTCTTCTAAACCTGCACACTCCTGCAAATACCTTTCCAATATTTATCAGCGTAGGCAACTCTAGCTGTAATGCTCATGCATGTAGGATGACTAAGAGTGGGATCAAATGTCAGACACAAGATCTGTGCTCACCATCCCTTCTCTCTCTGTTTTTTAAGCTCTCAGGATTTTGAGAGCCAGTTGATACGTTTGAGTGCTTGAGATAACACCACAACTTACCTGCTTATCTCAGTATCACCTAATTTACAGAGTTCAGGCAACTGTCTTTGTTGGCTTCCTTTGGCATACTGACTTGTATTTCCAAAAATATCTATGGAGAGCCTTTAGGAAATGTAGAAGGGTTAGAAGAGCTGAAGATACAGATCTAATTACCCTTTTTGGCAATATTCCATGTTACAGCTTTTCTGTCCTGGTTTCCCTGGGAGCTCTGATGATTTTAAGTAAAATAGTACTCCAACTACCCTGACATTTCGGAATGAGTACTCTCAAGTACTTGCTAATAAAGAAACAAGTATGGCAGTGATGCCTTTTAGGAGTGATAGGCTTTTTGTTGTCTTCTCCCTCCTTTTTTTTTTTTTTCGAGACTATTTTACCAGAAGATTGCATAAGTCAGAGTACAGAACAAGTCGATGAGACTCTGTGTTTTTGAAAACCTTGTTCACGGTGGTTATACATTTGGCAGAAAGAATGTCTGAGACAGGATTAAGTTCTGTTTTGTTATTTTGTATGACAGTTTTGTTTTTACCCCCTTAGCATAGCTCTTTTCCCAGTGTTCAAAAACATCAGTTTCCAGAAGGGAGAGGTTGTAATCCCTGTGGATTTTTTTAAGTGTGCCATTGAGTGATTTCTTGTTTGTTTGCCTAACACCTCCTTTTTTTTTTTTTTTTTTTGTAAGACCCAGGTGCATATACTTTGGTTGAGATTTCATTGCAGTGCATTGATTTTGCTGGATTGAAACAGCATTATCAAAGATCCAGCTTGCCTTTATGGTCGGTTTTATATCATCTACCACAATCTCCCCAAGAAATTGGGTATCTCTTCAAAGATGGTGGTGTGGGTTGCATTCATAATTGGTTGATAGGCAGGAGGGCTACTGTTGGAGATGCCAGTGTTCACCCCATTGATAAAGAGAGAACATAAATGACTGATTTGGGCTAATTGTGGTGTTAGGTGGCTAAAGTTCAGTGGGGTGAACCCACTCTGAATGTGTGTGCCAGGACAAAAGGATTTGTTTTCTTTTGTAGTGATGATTGTACTTCTGCTACAGGAAACTACCTGTAGTAACAGGCTTAGCAGACTAGGTGGAAAGGATGGGGGAGGCTACAATTTGCAAACAGGAAAATGTAATGTTAGGAGAGGCTTCAGACATTGTGAAGAGTTTTGAGCGAGTGAAGAGGAAAAGTATGGTTTTTATGGGAATTTTATGTTCTACAAAGAAACAAAGTTTAAAAATACTTCATAAAGATTATCTTTGCACTTAGGAAAAAAAAAGGCATTGAACAGAAAGGCAGGTTTTGCTGGAGAGAAAGGAAAGCTTTTGGACTTTGTTTCAACAAGTTGTTAGCCCTGCTAAGCTGTAACCACTTTTGTATTTATTCCAGTCCTTACACTTGCCAAGCACACACACACACAAAAAAAAAAAAAAAAAAAAACCACACAAAAACTCCCAAAACAAAACAGACAAAAAAACCCCAACAACCAACCAACCCCAAAAGCAAAACAACCCAAAAAATGAAGAAAATAAATGAAATGGTAAACTTGTAATAAATCCTATGGGGACTACATAATAAACATACATGTTACACTTACCAAATGCAAAGGAAAGTAATCTGTTTTCAACACCATTGCTGAACACGTGTTAGATGCTACATCCTGTCAGGTCTCCAGTCCTTTTGGAAATGATGCATCTGGTCAAAATAGCTTTTTTGAGGAAAGGAGTAGGTGAGGCCATCATTAACAACCATTGTCAACATGACATCTCTTGCCTGCTGTGAAGTCTGTGGGCTAGATCCACTTTCAGAGAGAAGCAAAAGCATCTGAACCCCACCAAAAGGGGCAAAGCAGGGACTATATTATCAGATTTGAGTTTTATAGATGTGATGGCCAGCACCTAGAAGTCTCTCTGCTCGTAAATCCCAAGGGGCTGTTAGGATTGGAAGCAACTGTACTCAAGGTGATTCTCTGCAGTTGCCATGTCACTGGAACATGCATCATGGATACCAAGAACTGAATCAGTTGGATTTGCTTACTCTTTTTGCTATTTCAGATCAGACTCCTTGACTTTATTCAGAATTGATATTATTAAGTTACTGAGTTGATTGGATTGAGTTCCTGTCATAGCACTTTTGGACTTCAGCACTCTGCCCAACCCCTCATTTACTTGCTGTGATGTTTGTGCCATGTCTCTTTCTAAAGGGGATACTTTAACAACCAAGCTCTGATTTTTTTTTTTTAATTAGTTCATTTTGCTGTCTGAATTTAGCTTAAATAATGTAAAAGATGTCCCACATTAATGCATTACTGTTTTAGCAGTGCTTGGTTGCCAGCCTCCAGACACTGGAGCTGCACCTCAGCTTGGCTAGGAAGAGGCATTTAGCACCTTTCACAGCTTAGGCCCAATAGAGGACATATATAGCACCTCGTTTTTAGGTGCCTGTTCCCTGCAGCTGTATCCTGATTAGTCAGTTAAGTGTCCTATAAAGTGGGAACACTTGAAATACCATCCCACTGCAGCTTGGGCACTTCACTCAGCATAGCGATGAGGACACTTAGTGAGGGCAGAGATGGGCTGGGCTCCAGCCCTTGATCTCAAAGCTCTTACTGTGCTATACATTAAAGAGGAGCTGAATAAGGTAGAGAAGCCACTGTGGGATTTTCGTTTCTCACCTGTTTGGCGACTGCCACAAGTTACAGGGTCACACTCACACTTCCAGGCTACCTGTAAGGAGGCTTTATGGCTCACATTTGTGTATGTGAGCACCTCTGCTTCAGCTGAGCAGTGGTGTGGGCAGTCTGGCTTTTACTCTCAGCTGCTGGATCTTGCTTAGACCATAATAAAAGGTGGATCATGAACTATTCAGGTCATGTCAGGGCTAGGTCAGTTTTGGCCATAGCCAGGGATCTGGCTCTTCCCATGCTTGGGACCACTATGCTTTTGAGGGAGCACTTTTCTACTGATCAGAAATTATTTATTTGTCTTCTGACTTTAACTATTTGTAAATGGATTTTGCTGTTATGTAGAGCAGCCCCCAGCTGGGCGAAAGGGTCAGTTTTGCAAGAATTTGCAGGCTCAGGTTTAAATTACACTGCTAAATATCCAGAGTGCAGCCCATCTTTGCCAACTGATTCTTTCTCACTGCGGTTTGGGATGATGATAGACCTGCTGGTAATTATCAACATGTTGCCACTTGTTGCACGGATCCTGTGATTTTTTTCCACAGTTGCTCACTGATGCTACGTTGCCCTGACACATACAGCAAAGGTCTCTTGGCAGCAGTGACTGGGTTGAGCTATCCCATTGATTGACTCAGTTTCCCTTCTCACGGGATGTATTTCTGATGTTGGCTTCGCTTTCTGATGCTATGATTTAGCAACGTGTGCTCTGTGTGTCGACTCTCCATCTGGCAGATAACTGCCTGCTGGTTTAAATCCTCTCTTAACTTCAGTTTCTCGAGATCACAAAACCTGCTGGTGCCTCACGGTTGGTTTTGCAGGATGTTTGCCAATGAATCAGTTACAAGCTAAAGCAATGTGGGCAAATTTCTGTAAGTGTTTTTGGACTATTAGGTGAGACAGGTTGTGATGGTTTGGGAGCTCCCCGCCCCCCACACTTTGTGAAATCACCCAGACTAGACTCAGTTGGCTGGAAGTTAAGGACTGAAGCTATATTTACAGTTTAGCACAATATACAAGCAGATATATACACTATATACAGGAATATTTACAGAAATATACAAGTTAAAGGTAATACAGAAACACAACACCCCTCCCAGAAATCAGAGACCCCAGGAGGGGCTCCCAACCACCCTTCCACCTTCTCCCCACCCCTATACCTTACCCCAAGGTTTGCCTTATGCACAAGGTGAGTTTGGAGGATGGGCCAGGGGGGTTAGAAGCAAAGTGGTTAGTGAGGTTACTCAGCAGAGAGGAGGAAGCCAGAAGCTACTAGACAGCCCGAGATACTGTGCCCGAGAGACTGCGTTATCTATGTTTTGAGTTCATGTTCTTATCCATCTCAGCAAGCCTATGAGTGAAGTAGACATCACCATTGTTTCCTTTTCACAGCCTATAGTATAATTTTCTCTATTAAAATATTCCAATTAGCCTCAAACCAGCACACAGGTTAAATTCTAGGTCCTGCTTACTAAGCTATCTGACATTATTCTGTGTTGATCTTGGGTTTGTTGACCAAGCTGCTGATGGCAGACGCTGGGTGTTTGCACTGGTTGTGCAAAGTGGGAACCTGGTGGATGCTGAAATCTTGTTTACACAAAACATGCCAATGTTCCTCTTCCTGTGTTATCTTCTTTTCCCCTCGCCTTTCATGTTCATTGCTTCTGTTTGTCGTGTGCTGTTTGCAGCAAGGGGCTGCATCTGTGGAGTTGGGCTGCTGCAAGTTTGTACAGAGCTATGCACAGCAGAGACCTTGCAGGGGCTGCTTTTGTAATACCTGCTGTAAGTAATGAGGATGACCAATGAGGATGACATACATAACTGACTGACCGACCGACCCGTGAGATAGGCAGATATGGATGGCGGCACTGGGGACTGCCCCAGGCCCAGCCTGGTGTGTCCAACAGGCACTGGGAATCAGCTGGATGTTGGGCTGGCGGTTGCCCAACATGCAGTGTTTGCTGCCAGTGTGGCAGCAACCTTTCTCACTGCCTTCCCTCTTTGAGGAAGCAGGACAGGTTTCTCATCCACCTCTCACCCTCTCCTGACCACGTCGCTGTTACTTGCTCTTGGGTGGGTGCCTTGGCCCAAGGCAAGGGTCAAGGTCTGTCTCTTCCAGGGATGCTTGTTGTGAACTGGTGACCACCATTGCTTCAGTTGTGTACTCCCAATGGTCACGTTGGGGTCAGAACCTCAGTGATACTGGTCACCATGTGCAATTTTCAGAGGTTTTGAAGCCACAATCCTTTGCCCCTCTCTTTGCACAAGATTCCAGAAGCCATAGTATGATGTGTTGACAATCCCACATAAGGTTTGCTGCCTGGCAGTCAGTCATTGGATGTGTGTGGTCAACCCCAAGTCACAAAGCACAACACACACTTTATGTCGGTGTTTGTTATCTTTACACTCCATAGGAGCAACATCTGTACCCATGAACTGGAAATTTGACCCAGTTTGGGTGTAGCTGGTGACTATAATTTTTTTCCTCTCCTCTGTGACTAGTTGCAGTTGCCTTTGCTGGCTGCTGGTTCCTTTGTGCCTCAGCTCCCTTGTGGCTCAACTAGTAGCAGTGCCTGGGACTTTATTCAGCGTTAAAAGGCTTTAAACTAGGAAATTACTCTTTACTGCCAGTGGCATTGATGGACATGACCAATTAATGGCAATAAACTCAGGTGAGAAACAAGAGACAATGACATTTTTTCTGTTATATGCTGTGAACTCATTTGTTTTATGTGAATGAGTTTTACGAACTTCTGTATGATCTGCTTTTCAAATATGTCATTTGACATATTTGAGGATTTCTTAGGCTGAGATGACTGATTCACTGCATGGCTCAGCCAACGTGCATCAGCCAAGGTGCTGAGATGATCATGCTTCATGCCACCAGCAGCAGTTGAGCATTCATCCCTCCCCCTCTTTTTTTTTTTTTTTTTTTTTTTTTCCCTGAAAGAAACTCCTCCAGGAGAGGCTCTTTTGTCTGCTCTGAAGTGTCAATGACTCCCTATTTTTTTGCTCTGCATCTCCTTGATCAGACTTAAGCTGTCAAAACATCTTATTGCTCTATTCCAGGCCTAAAGGGAAAGTAAAGTGACAACTTTTGATGGTCAGTTTGAAAGCTTTCTCAGATTGGAAAGTGTTCCATGGGATAAACAGCTTGACTCACACTCTACACATGCCATACTGACGATATGGGATGGGATTTTACCGGCTTAGTGATGCATAAGTTTGGAATATTGTACATTTTCAAGCATTTAAAGGAACATACATAAATGACTAATGATAAGAAAGGACTATGTACATTTTATTCTTGTTCTGAAACTTAATTTTAAAGAAAGCAGCCTGAGATATCAGAAGTTGTGAAATCTGCAGTGCTGTTCTTTACACTGTAGAGCCTTTGTGCTTACTGCTGTAGTCGTATTACATGACATTGCCTAATACCCGCCAAGGCGTATTCTTGGCTCATTCAGCAGGTAAAGCTCCCTTAGGGTCACTGAATCCCTTCATGTATTCAGCAGAGAGCTCAGCCTGATTATTTTATAGCTATGTGTCTGCATTTGCATTTTCAGTGCTTTTTCCTGTTTTCAGTAGTTTTCCCTTTTACGATTTGGTGATTATTAAATGCAGGGCTCTGACTGCTTTTGTGACTGGTGTCAGCCCTCCCTGCTTCCCACTTCTGGCAGCCAGCAGCTAATTTGCTGGTAGCCAGGCCTGGGGATATTTTTTTCTTACTGTTTAACATCCTCTCCATCCTTGGGATGCAGTGGGAGAGGCTGGTGAGCGTAGGTGCCTTGCAGAGATGCTCAGGACCTAGGACGGGGTCTCAAGCTTGCAGGTAAGAGCTAGTCCACTAGGAAATGAGGTGCTGATCCATTTGAACTTCAGGATAATTTCATCACTTTTGGAAGGCACAATAGTTAATAATTCTACACACAGGAACTACTGCTGCTTCTTTTCCTTATAAGACATCTTAATTAATTCCTTTCCATTTCTGGAAAATGTAAAAAAATAAAAAGCATTTTGCAGCATTTGATTTTCTCTATGGTAATTTCTGAGCCATGAAATCTCTGCAACAGGTTAGCCTCTGCCTGATAATGTTTCAGCCCCTGTTGCATTTACTTAAGTTGGTTCATGTGCTGATGCTTGTTTAGAAGCAATGCTGCTGCTTCCCTGGGGAAAGCAATATATTGTTACCTGGGCATGATGTGCCAGTGTCACACTGACTTCTATGTGGAGATGAGCCCTCCAGCTACCTACATAGTATTTAAAGTGTTTATCAAATTCTAGGATGGAAAACTATTCCAGTTTCTGAAATTACACTGTTTGGGTGACTTAAATTCTTGTGCAACCACTAGCTATGCATTTGTTGAGTTGGTTCAGAAGGATGGAAGTGACAGACAAGCTGAAAAATGCATTGGCTCATAGGGATTTCACTTCAGGGGTTTGTTAGGTGGGAGGGATTTATTAAAGGACATATTACACATTGTTATACAAGGCACTGTGAATATCTGTGAAGACCTTAGAGTAGCCTTCCAGTATCTGAAAGGGGCCTACAGGAAGGCTGGGGAAGGGACTATTGACAAGGTCTTGTAATGACAGGACAAGGGGCAATGGGTTTAAACTGGCAGAGGGGAGATTTAGACTGGATGTTAGGAGGAAGTTCTTTGCAGTGAGGGTGGTGAGACGCTGGCACAGGTTGCCCAGGGAGGTTGTGGCTGCTCCCTCCCTGGAGGTGTTCAAGGCCAGGTTGGATGAAGCCTTGAGTGAGCTGTACTAGTGGGAGGTGCCCCTGCCTATGGCAGGGGGTTGGAACTAGATGATCCTTGAGGTCTCCTTCCAACCTTACCATTCTATGATTCCATGATTCTATTCTATGATTCGATGATCTCATCTTTGAACTATTCTGATAGTTCCTAGTCAAGAAAATTTAGTTTATAATGTATATAATATATATATTTTTTATATATATTATATATATAATATTATAATTATGATATTAAAGATGACAAGTTGGAGAATAGAGAAGTTGTTTTACTGGAGGTATCATTTAAGGTGGAAGATTGCCTCTTTCATACTACAAAATGAAAACCAAAGAGCAGTATGTTTGCTACCTACCTCTCTGAAGTGCCAATGGAAAACAAAGTCAAGAGCAGGGCAGTTTAAAGGAAAACAGTCTGTAAGTGAACCAACCCTGAATAAATTTAAGGGGGTGGTAGAATGTAGTTTGAAATCTTTAGGGAAGCACATTTCTGGGACAACCTCTATATGAAGGGATACAAAGAAGTGTAGTTGAGTTTAAGGTGAAGCTCAATAAATTAATGAATACTCAATAGTTTCTAGGTGGTATTTTGTACATCCAACACACTTCCTTTAGAAGCCTCTTTGAATAAAAAAATTAATTTGTCGGTGGGAAAATTATTTCCTATTCTCTTTTTGGTGCCGAAATTAAACACACATTAATAAATTGCAAATTGATTAGCCTGAACTGCCTGAGCTTGTGTAAATTGTTGTGTGTTGGTAACAATGTTGCTATCTTCTACTAACTGTGGTATCAAAAGAAGATAAAGAATCCACAAGGCAGTGTGGTTCAACAGATAGACGAATTAGGCTGGATTCACAAACGTCACAGACTGCAAGTTACAGAAAACTGAGCCAATCTTGCTTCTGGCTGTTACACTCCTTCCCCTTCCCAGCACCTGTGTGACCTTGTGCTGGGCTGTTTCCACACATCAAGTTGCTAAAAAGCCAGCCTATCATTAAAAGGAAAACAAAACCAATTTCTAGTTGAGCACGAAGAAACAACTCAGTCCAGTAAATGAGTACCAGAAACAGTGCAAGGGAGGATGAAAGTTTTGACTTAGTTTGAAGAAACAATTTAATGCAGTATGAGGTGAGTGCTGGTGCCGACACCTGAAGAGATAGTGGCAGCCAAACCTCACCTTATCTTAGGGCTGCTGTGCATTTGCAACTGAAGCCTAAAGAAAAAGTGTTGTTGATTTTTTTTTTTTAAGTAGGGTTTTTGTTACCATGTTCTGTAACAGGTCAGCAGGTGATTGTACCAGAGATGGTGTAAGAGGAAGCAGCAATTCAGTGGGTTTAGGCTCTACCCTTGGCTTGATTCTCTGTTGCTTGTTCCTGGAGGAGATTATAAAGTTAGCCCATGCTTGTGTTTTGTCCTATCTGGAAGGTGAGTAGTCTCTAGAAAGTTCTTTCAACATAGGAAAATGTTGTGCCATTCCTCCTTTAGGCCTCCGTGACCATATTGACCCAGACTAAAGGGAGCATTTATTCTGGTGCTGTATGCAAAATACTCATCCCTTAGACCTTAGTATGCAAAATACTCATCCCACATAGACCACTGTGTCAACACTTTCCACCCTCTTCTGTGGATACAAACCTCCAAGTTTTCATTTGTGTGAAGTTCTGCCACCTAGAAGTTCTATAGTTTGAACTTACCACACATTTTGTTATACAAAATGCAGCTGCATTGTGATAACTTTAAAACTAAAGGAGATTCAGTAAACATGTTTAAAAACACCTGTCTTGGAAACATACAGAGCACAAGAAAATATTATATATAAATATATAAAACATACAGAGCACAAGAAAATTATACATAAATATATAAAATA
Source organism: Ramphastos sulfuratus (assembly GCA_013399055.1). NCBI lineage: Eukaryota > Metazoa > Chordata > Aves > Piciformes > Ramphastidae > Ramphastos > Ramphastos sulfuratus. Next base: position 159,357 of record WBNM01021493.1, on the reverse strand, counting down.
TGCTATAAAATTATTTTTTTGCTATGAATAGGCAAAAAAGAAACAAGTGAATGATTTTGGTTCTTCATTCCCTGTAGATTGCTGACTTTCTGTGTTTGTTAATTAAAAAATCAACATTTTTTTTATTAAAAAAAATTTTTTATTAAAAAAATGTAAGAAATTCTCTGATAGTAAGGCTTTTTCATTGAGAAAATGCATATATTTATGAGCTCTGGCTTAGTCCTTTGAATTATCTAGGCACTCCTGTAACCAATAAGTGAATGCTGATAAACCCTGTTAAATATTTCAAGGGCTCTTTGCAACTGTAGGGGAGCAGTTGGTAGCTATCACATTCCTTTGCATTGCTGGACAGGTTTTTTATTTGCTATCTTAGTGGTGTTATATATGTACTTTTTTTTTTTTTCCACACTGAGTTCATCTGGTCCCACAGCAGCTCTTTGGCAAACAGCCTCATGAATACTTTTAAGATGCTTCTTACAGTGGCTGGGCTCATTGCCTACCCTGCTGTGGCTGGGATTTGGATTGCAAATTCCGCATCTGAACAAAGAGGAGTAAGAGAAAAGACTGGTCTCTGTATCTGAGTATTGTACTCCTAAGTCCAGCTCCACCTAAAATAACCCATCTTTGCAAAGATGGGTGCAACATCACTAGTATGTGTATTGCTAGAAGGGGAAAGAGAGAGGTGGCTCCAAGGAGGCTGCTGGGATTTCAGGTATTATCTTATCTAGAGCTACCCTGAGCCTTGTCCATGTGTTTTCCCCTCCTGCTTTGTTTCCTCAGAACCAAAGGGCTGGGTATCAAGTGTTTTAAGAAAAGGCAGAGGGTGGGCAAAAAGCAGGGTGAAGGCAAACCACATATGCAGGATGTATCCACATGCGTTCCCTCACTGCACTTGTCAGCTGCACCCAAAGGCCTTACAGTCTCAGGAACAGCTTAGTGCAATTGCTTTCATGAGACAGTATCAGCTAGGTAGGATTTGGCCTGTACTGGCTTGCATTTGTAGAGGAGCAGAGACAAGTCAAACTAAACAGCGTGACTCATCAGAATGGGGCTGCTGAGATGGTTTGTGTGTATAGAAAAGCTCAGAGTTGGGAAATGGGCTGTCATAGCCGTGAAATCATTAACCCTCTTTGGTTTTGTCGCTCTTCAGAGCTGTTGGAGAAGACCCATAAAGCTCATGACAGTCATAATCAGGACAGAAGGTGACTGTGCTTGGCTGTCCAGGGGCTCCAGGCAAGGACACTCATGTTACTGCCAGGAGGCTGCCAAGACTAGATATGTATCCTTGCACCTGGTGGCCAAAAAAACCTCAACTGCTCATTTGTGTGGAAATCTGTACAGAGAACTTCACACAGTGGTAGTGGTGCTGGACTAAGCAACCTGTAATTATTCAACATTTTGGTTCAGAGAGTGTGGCAATTGTTTCCCTGAAGCCAGGCTTGTATAGTATGACTGAGAAGCTGCTTTCATGTCTCTTGAACTGTATTTTGATTTGACATTAGCCTCCCTCTTGCTGTTCTCTTCGGTATCCTTGCTGCACGCTGAGATCTCTACCGCTCTTGTGGCATCGAAGTCACAGGTTTTCATCTTAATGGACTCAGAAGGGGCCAGGTGGGATCTGTCAGAAGAAATCCAGTCGGGGACGCTTTTCTCTTGCATGAGAAACCCTCCTTAAGAGGTGAACCGGTAGGGAGAGCAGCTGCTAAGCCCTGGGAGGAGAACTTGGTTTGATGTGCAAATAAGAGCTGTTGTGGACCCAGAGCTGGTGTGGCGGCTGCAGTTGTGATGGAGGCCTCAGGGCTGTGCTTGGCAGGAAGAAGCCCTGAGGTTCCCAAGCTCTGCAGACGGGAACAGTCTCTTACAAAAAAAGTGCTGTCTCGAATGTAATATGCACAAAATCAGCCTGTGGGAAAAGCCGGTGCTCAACAGAGAAGGTTTTTTGGGTGTATCCTGCTGTGTTACAATTTCTGTAAGGTACAACACGCCCTTTTTAGATGTGTTTGTTAGTCAAAAGTTCACTGACTTCCTTCTGTTTGGTGAGAAATGAGTCTGAAGGAGAGGCAGGTAAACAGTGAAAGTGCATCTCCTGACACTGCTCATTTTAAGGCCAGGAGGCTGCATTGGGACTGGGATTCAGCTGGGCAACCTGACTCAGTGCCTTTTGTAGGTAATTAAGCTATGCCCTCCAATTAGCCTGAGTGGTCCTTTTATTGGTGTGTGAGATCCATGAGCCCAACTGCCATACAAATAGCAGAAAATAGTCTGGATGATTTTAACCACCGTTTTGCATGTTTAAGTAATTTAAAGTTAGAAAAACTTGCCCTACTAGTATTTACAGAAGCTCATTAAGCATGGCAGGAGTTCTTGTCTGACCTGAAGGCTAAATAGAAGAGCCTGGCAGGGCCAGCACAGTTCCCTTTCCTTGGTCCCATTCTGGCATGGCCAGGATCCATCCCTGCAAGCAAGACAGCTTGGCAGGGCATTACAGCAGTAGCCAAAAACGGCACCGGGTCCAGTGCTGATGCTGTTGCAGGTGATCGTATGCAGTGGCTTGTTTTATTTGCTACCATAAACATCACCTCTCAGACCTGCTAAATCATATGAGGCCAGAGGTATGTCTAAGCAAATATCCCCATTTTACCTCTGCCTAGTAACAAATATTAAGGAAAGAGTATGAGAAGCAGTACAAGTACAGACTGGTCCTTCCCTTCTTTCACTGTCCCAGCTCCTGGCAGGCAGATGTTTAAGGGCTTTCGGGGCTACAGGCTTCCCACAGATCACAGTGATGACTTGCCATGGGACAAGTCAGTGCCATAACCCATGGCTCCCTCATCTCTCAGTATGTTTAATATCTCTATAAAGTCTTTGCTTTCCCTAATGCATGATCACAGGCCCTACTATCCAGATGAACATACTTGCAGAAATTACATTGCCTGATCAGTCACTGCTTGTTCTTTAGTTTTTGTACTGCGAGGAAGAGGGATTATTTCTCTTTGTTCCTCTTCTTGTGATATTTGTACTTCCTTGTCATGCCTCCTCATAGCTATCTGTTTTCACATCCTACAAGGACTGAGTGCTCCTAGTCTTGTGTTCTGCTGCGATGATGATTTCTCCAGATGTGCCTGACTTGCTCAGGGGGGTGTAAATAAAAGCACCCCACTGTAAATGGTTTTATTTATGCCCAAGCCATTTCCAGGGAAAGGACAAATTTCAGAAGTGGTAACTGTCTGCAGTGTTCTCAGACACTTGAGTTTTGGTTGATTTTTTCCTGCAAAAATTTTTACTGTGTTTACATCAGTTTTAAAACTCCTTTGTAAAGCTTCAGCCATTGAAACACCCAGTCCTGGATGGCTGCTGCCAGTGGCTGCTATCTGAAAAGCAGCTGAGTGCCCCATCTAGTTTTTTGTTATTCTCTTTCTTAATCCTTCTAACTGGGATGTTCTGGATGCAGCTAATACCTATTTCAGTACACAAATAGTAGCTATATTGCCTCCCCACTCATGTTAGAGCAAAGCTTAGTCATACATTTCAGAGGAGGATTAAAAAAAAACAGGTGCAGCAAATGTATTTTAACATTTTTATTTGTATTTGTTGGCAGGCTTTTGGCCTGCAGGTTGCCAACATAAATGTGGGCATGACAGTATTTGCTCTCCTCCTTATGATGCAGATGACATAGGGTGGCTGTGACCTGGACTGAGTTTCTTTTAAAAATTAAGATGTTTGCCCCCATTTGATTTTTTTATTCCATTTAAAGCAATTAAAATTGCCGGTTGTGGAAACAGCTAGGAGAAAGGAAGGGTGGGTATACCTGTAACTTTAGGGTCTCTGCTTATGTTGTCAGCACGGCTGTAGCACACCTTCTGAGCTGACCTCTGTGCTGTTGGCTGCACTGGGAGCAGGGACCATCATGACTCTCTCTGGGTGAACAACTTGACCCAAGCTAAGCTTCACTTTGCTTGCTGGTTTATGTGTTTGTTTATATATACGGATATTTTGTTATTGTAATCACATCAGTTGTGAGTTATGTCTGAACCTGATACTTTAATTTCTATATCAATTGCCTTTAAAATCCCTCTGATTTCCTTGAACAGTTGATGTTGCCTTCCTGGTCAGGATTTTGATTTGAGGTGGGACAGAAGCAACTGGTTTCTTAGACTCTTTAATGAGCACTTAGTGGTAGAAGGACCAAGGTGAACATAATCTGGCCAGATTTTTTTACAAGATCTCTGGTGAGGCACTGGAACAGGTTGCCCAGGGCGGTTGTGGATGCTCCCTCCCCAGAGATGTTCAAGGCCAGGTTGGAGGAGGCCTTGAGTAACCTGTACTAGTGGGAGGTGTCCCTGCCTATGGCAGGGGATTGGAACTAGATGATCTTTGAGGTCTCTTCCAACCTTACCATTCTATGATTCTATGATTCTCTTTACACTAAAATCAACAGACAATTAATTTCTTTACTAAGCCAAAATCAGTTCAGGAAAGAAGAATCATGTAGGGAGAAAAAAAAAAAAAAAAAAAAGACCAACTTTACCCAAAATGGGATCTCAGTTTGCCTCAAGGCTAACAACTTTGGATACGTACTATTTTTAAGTGTTAGATTTAAATTTATCTCTGTTTACTGATTTAATAAAAAAAAATGAAACAAACAAAACCAGAAACTAGAAAATCTTAAGCAACATTGTTCAAAGAACATCAAAAGAAAAGTGTTTACTGTTTTTCTTGTGCTTATGTTTGTAGAGCATAGGTTCTCGATCTTCATCCCATTTAAAATTATAAACCACTATAGTAAAATGGAAAAAAAAAAGTAACTCTGCTTTGCCTTACACACAAATATGACAGAGCATTTGTTTTATTTATTTATTTAGTTTTAAACAGTTTTGCATCTATATGTGTGTTTGACACAATTTTTAGTAGGTGAGACTTAAGCAGAATCTCAGTGGTGGTGTCTGCATCACAGATGATTGAGCAGGGAATTATTAACCCAGCATAAGAGCTAACATGAGGATTACTGGAAAGTTCCTGCCTGTGTCAGCTTTAAGTGAACTGTGTTACTGAAAAAGCTGTGGAAAAGTTCAAATTGCTTGAGATGGTGCCAAAGGACTGTCAGTAGTCTTTTGTTAGACGCTGACCACCTCAGGCAGGGCTCACAAAGGGAGCCTATTTTGTTTAAACTGAGCAGTGCTAGCTCGGTGCTCCACGGTTACAGCCTAGCTACCTTCCCCTGCATCAGTGGCTGGGATATTAAAACCAATCATTAGTGTTTCTCCAAGAGTATCCAGGATGGAACATGGCAACTGTGTGACTTGGTCTTCCCAGATTAAATGGGAACATAGTGCAAAGGTCCAGTATGGCAGACAACCTCCATCTTTACCTGAATCATAAAAGTTGGTTTTGAACAAATACTGCTGGCTGCCCCCTGCATGTGGCTGGCATCTGGGCCATCAGTGCTAAACTGGACATCTCTGCTGATGGGGGGCCCTGCCAGACTGATACATCATTGAAAGAGAGCGATACTCCAGATCCTGAACAGTCCACATGAAGCTCTACATCTTTTCTTAAGCAATGCAAAGCTGTGAGAGAGACATCTGCAAGGCCCCTTCTGTGGCTGAACTCTCTAGGAAACAGACCTCCATGTTCAGCTGTTCCCTGCTAACTGTTGCTGAGATTTGCTCTTTTTTGAACGCTACACATTCCTCTTCTGTGCAGCCTGCGTTGCTCTGGGGGATCTCAGACATTGCACCATCATAACTCTTGCGGAGCAGAACCACCTGAAATGTCATCAGTTACATTGAGGAACAGGGTTTGGGTGCATTGTGGCAGAACTTTTCTTATCAAACCAAACAAGAGTTGGGAGGTTGGACAAACCCTGTTTCTTCTGTTGTCATTTAAAACATCCTCCACTATAGGAATTTTGTCCTTGAAGCCAATATCTGCAACATCTGGATTTCAAATCATTTCAGGAGGAGCTTTTCTAGGTTGCCAAACCCCTAGAGATAGAGGAAGCAGTGATATCAGCAGAACTAGGAACTATTCTTCACTGTTGGCTTTTGGAGAGATCAAGATCATACTTCAGGAAACTGGAGAATATTGAAACCAGTTGTACTGTTGTTACTTTGTGATAGGAAACATCAAAGTGTTGCCTGCAAGAGGATGGTTAAAGGGCAGAACAATAGGGACTGGAGGGGTTTCCACCAGTTCCCCATCTGATCACATATACCAAAACATATGCTGCCAGTGGCTGCCCTGAGTAGGTGACTGCAGCTTTCCTATGTGTTCCTGGAGGATGCTGAGAGGACCAGCTGGAGACCTGTACACCCCTGTTGGTGGAACTTGGTGCTCTGTGGGTAGAGTATCCTTATACAAGTCTCCAAGCATGAACACATTATGTTGAAATAACTTGGTTGGTGGCACTATGCCAGCAAAATTTCACCTCTTTTCTAGATTGATTGACCTGTATCTTTAGCTTTAGTTTGGGCAGTGTTGCCTTCTGGGCTGACTTTTTTTCCCTGTTGCTGTCAGCAGATTGGTAAGGGTGTGCCTGACTTTATGCACCTGTGCCTCCACTGACTTTGATGGATGCTCAGGTTTATCAATGTTCAAAGTACTCCAAACTTGGCTAGTATCTGTCTTGGAGGACTAGACAAGGACTGATCTTTGTCTTGCCTGAGAGACAATGTCGTCTATGTACAGAAGATATATATAGCCCAGGGTTAAATGTATACTCACATAGCTCTACTGTCATTGGAGCAAGAGGCTGCATTTTGGGAAAGGAATTTGTCACTCTCATAATGAAGCAGCAAGCTGCATCACCAGTCCTGCCCCATTGAAAGAGCCTGTCTGCTCCAAGAAGTCTTCACTGAAGGTCCTTTTTGCTTGGTCTGAGGGACTGTGGACACCCAGTTTTAACTGTGTGTTGTGTCTTGAAGTGAGATCTGTCTGCCTGTCTCATTACTGATGTAATCTTTTTTCTGACAAAGCTTATTTTCATTAACCATATGTATAGCCATTCATAAATGGTTTCTAGAAAAATTCCTCAGATACCTTGGCTGAATGCTTCAGAGCTGAGTTTCTTTTTCTCTGGTGATAGCATGACAGACACACAAGTATTACCATTTACTTGGTGGCTTAAATACTCTCCAAGGTCTATAAATATCTTTCTATTGCAACCTTTTTCACATTTCCTATGTGCCTGTATGTGACCATATCCCAGTTTATCACTGCATATATATATATATATATATATATACATATAAAATTATTGAGAGATCCACTATTCTTCCTGTATTTTAATCTGTAAATAGTGGCAGTAGAATGAGATAAGATCTTGTATTAGCCTGACTCTTTCAGTGGCTTTCTGGAGGAGTAGATTCTAGTAAGTCACAGGCACAGGTATGCAGGTTTATGTGGACTCTTCCAGAAAAAGAGGTGTTACCCCAACTCCTTTATTTGTTGTGGATTTGAATGGAACATCTCTTTTTCTTACATGCACTGCTTCTGGAGAGGGCTTAGTACAGTAGTTGTACTCCTAGCAAGACAAAGGCTGTCGTTGCAGGACTATATTCTACTTGGTATATTCTACTCAGGTCTTACATAAAATTACCTTCTTTCTTTTAACTCTTGTGTATCGTATAACACTGTATTGTTGTTGTATAACATTGCCACCCTCTTTATTTTGTACATACCCACACGTGTGTGGAGCACCACTGTGGTAAACTTGAGCAATTTTTGCAACACGTTGTTACAGCTGTCAGCTGCTGATGCGGGCGGTCTGAGCGTGTGTGCAGCCTTCCCACCCCTCAGATTCGATAGCAACAGCTGCAAGGGCTTTTGTGCTGGCTGCAATTGCAAAACCATTCTCTGCCTGTTTCATTACCTCTGAAGCAGGCTGCGTGCAAGCTCTGGGTAGTGAGACCGCTGGTACAGAGTGAGGCTCCAAAATCCTCATTTTGTGCTCCATCATCTGCCGCTGATTTACAGTGAGCTGTTTTAGCTGTGCCACATAACCAGTGTTAATTTATTTCCCTGTGAAAGTAGTAAGAGGTCAGAGATCAGAGCAGCAAATGAGCTCGCTGGAACCTGGGTGGGTGCAAATCCTCAGTGAAAGGGAAAACCAAGCAGCCACATGGCTGCAAACCATCCCGCGGGAATGCAGAGCCCTTGCGGGGCTGCGCTAATGTGCTGCTGAATTGACACCGAGTTGGAACCGCGCTGTGAATATTGAAGAGTCTCTTTTATCATATTCCCCATGAGGTAATTCATATGGAATAACAACAGATCATTGATGAAAGGGAAACCTTTTATTTGCTTATTCTAGAAAGAGGTGGCAATGTAGTACAAGAAATGCTCTGTAGATAGGAGTTATGAGACGTTATTCCATTTGATCTCGTTGATGAGGATGTATCAGAGACTTGGCAGATAAAGGCGGACAAATTAAAAAGGATATTGTGGATTGAAATAAAACGCAAATTTGGAGAGGCTACCTCATGTTCTGCTTATCTGTCCCTATACAATGGATCTTTACAGGTTTGCAAACTCCCAAGGTACCAAACCCATGAGATCACAGAATGCCGGTGTTTTACACAAGTGATGCTTATGGCAGATTGGAGGTTTTTTTTCTCTTGTTCTCGCTATTGTTTGTTGTTTTGTGTTGGTTTTTTTTTTTTTTTCCTTCCCTTTACAGCAGCAGTCTTTTGGCCAGCAATAGTGCAGAATTCCCAGTTCTTTTTGAAAGCTGGTGTTTGCCAAAACAGTAACCTCATAGATTATGTTTTTGTCAGTAAGGCTTTTAACCACAGTTTTGGCAGAGCCTTGAAACATGCCCTTTCTCAGGAAAGAGTTGTCTGGGCTGGAAAAGCATTGGCATTAAAAAGAGGTTGTCATAGTGATTGAAACCTCCTCATAGACATTCCTTAGGAAAAGTAGGCTGCAAGATGCACCTTTGTAGTCCCTTTTTTAAGTAAGGGACCCTTTAAATTGAAGAGGCTATTTCATTGTCTAAATGCAGATTTCTGTCACTTGTAAAAACAATAGAACTCTGGAGTGCTGTTTGTGTATCAATGCTTATTTTAATTGCTTTCTACAAGAAATGGCTCAATGGGAATTAAGTTCCAATTTCTTGCTATTGCAAGGCTCTACGGGTTTTTTTAGATCTAAACCAGGATCACAGCTCGTTTCCCTAGCTTAGTAGGAAAAGATTTGAGGAAGACACTCAAACTGAACTCTGAATGATTGGCTCTGAGCAGGCTTGAAAAGCACAGCCTGGGAAATCTTTCCTTGTAGAAGTTTTGTCTTTTGCCTGAAAAGACCTAAACAAGGTCAAGACTTCTCTGTTATCTCCCGAGCAGACACATCCACACATATGACTGTAACTGTGTGCAGATACAAAAAGGGATACTTGAGAATATGAACAAATAATTTTTGTAAATCTAGAAATGCATCCTTTAATCAGTGTGTTTCAATACTGAGATGTAAATATTCATCTGAATCTGTTATATCTGTATCTGTTTACCAAAATCATATGAAGACTCACGTTTTTCCAGGACAGGGTCTTCACTACAAGCAAAGTGAAGAGAAATATGTACTGGATAATCTAAGAAAAGATAGGAAGATAATTAAGATAGGAATATGCAGAGGCTGGAATGAGGTCGTAGAAAGTCTCCTGGCAATTATATCTTTCAAAGTTCAGATTCTCTGGATGTGCCTTTTCCCTTCTATACCTACTTTCAGTTCTCTCATAACACATGCAAACACAAGGGATATTAATTAGATGGAAACTAAACTCATGGTTAGCCCAGAGCCATCTGTTAGAAACCCACTTTTTTTACCTGGCTGCCCAACAAGAAAGCTCTAATTCTGTGATATTTGGAGATGGTAGCAGAATGAGAGGTGTTGATGTGAGCTGCACTGGATTTCAATGCCTACTCCTGCAACAAAATTAACCCTAAATTCCAATCCTGTTGGGATTAAAGGAAGAGACAAAGAAAGAGACCTTTGGGAAGATCTTGTTATTTCTGGAAGTACCCAAAGCCCTGCTGGGAATGGGGCCTAATGAGAACCTATTATTGTTCTTATTGTTCTCACTGAAGTCAAAGGGACTTCTGCAATCGACTTGAAAGGAGCAGGACCTGAGAGCCATTTATTTTACTTTCCTCCCCTGCACGACAGTTCATCAGCTCCAAAACCAATGACTTAAGGATTTGTGTCAAAACCAGGACTTAAGGGAAAAATCTGAACAAGAAACAGGTACTGTCGGTTTTTATGTTGCATCAGGGTGTCTGAATTGGGCAAAGCTGCAGTGTACTTTAAATCTGCCTCACTGTGGGTGCATCTACATTACCACTTTAGTTCAGATTGCAAGCATGCTTTTGCCATGTTTTCGAAGGAGATCTGATGCTCATTCCCACTTACTCCACTATAATGTGCATTTTGCAGTCACCTGAGAGCACATGAACTGCACTCCTCCCAGATGCAGCTAGTCCAGAGGATACCCTATAACCACTGTCAGACAGTCCTTAGGACTGAACCAGGGCAGCTGATATCAGGAACCCGTTAAATGTGTAGAGAGAGGTTGTCAGCTCTTACAGATCCTGTTGCACTGCCACATCTACGTCATGTGCCTGTACTGCCACAGCAGGCTGGAGGGCAATATGTGCTTAAAGTAGAGTTTATTAGTTGTTCATCCTTGCCCGGGTGTCAGGTTGTAGCCTGGAGCAAGGCCACGGTGTCTTGTAGGGTGAGGAAAATACACAGGAGGATCACTGAGCTCACAAGAGCTTTGCTAGCAGGAGATGGGTGCTGTCGTTTCAGCTGCGTTTACCTTCTCTTGCTCTTGAGTTGCTGCAGCAAGCACTGAGTTACTACTCTCATAGAAAAGTTTTTCCTTTCACATAAGCAGATGATTTAAAATGCTTAATAAATATTCCTGGGCTAATTGAAAATACGTTTGGTAATAGATTTTTAAAGCCACACAACCTATGGTCAAACTTGGAGTTACACCAGGCAGAGGGGTTGCTACAGCTGAACTGTGGTTGAGACAATGTTATGAAGTTTTTTTATCTCCCCTTTCTTCAAAAGGCCTTAAAAGTAAGGAGAATCAAAACCTGGCTCCTCTTACATGTTATTTTCCACACGAGGAAGTGGTTTAAATGCCTATTAAGAAATCCTCTAGGAAGAATAATAAAAGTATTTTGCAAAATTTGCTGTACAACGACCCCCACTATCTACAGGTGTCTCTCCAGCTGCAGCTTCAGCCTAGTGACTTTCCTGGTCCACCTTCCCAGGGGTATGTTTCAGGCTGCAGCTTTTCATCCCTCTTTGCCGGCCAGCCCAGCGTTAGGGACCTGCAGGACCGCCGGGTGCGTGCTATTGTCCCCAAGTTACTCATCAACCGAAGGGGCCAGCAGGGCTCAGGGGGGCACCCGGTTACTGTGGTTACCGGCGACATCACACTCAGCTTGTAAATGCGATCTTTGACCGTAGCCACTGCTCCAGAGGAATTTTCACAGCTCCCGGAGAAGACAAAACTCCGGGAGTCAGGATGTAAAAGGTTATCTGATACTAGGTGGATGAAGTGGAGGCTTGTTCCACAGAAAAAAAAATTCCTCTGCCTTGCAATGAGGGAAATATTGGAAATTTTTTTACATTTCAGGCATATTCCCATGCAGCTATGATTGAGTTATATTTGTTTTCTTTAGCTCTGGTACAAAGCTTGCGCATGGTTTGGTCACTGGCAGTTTGCAGAGGTATAAGGTCACTGAAAATTGTTCTTGTGCCTTGTGTGTTCACAGCATGGAAATTTTAATGAGTCTTTCATCAGTAGTAGCCAGATTGTATCTGCTCCAGAGTATCACTTATCTGGCCCCAGCAGAATTAATGCATTGAATGCCCTGAGTTGCAGGCCGAACTTGTGGAAAAAGAGCTCAAGACTTTGTCTGCGTAGTCACAGCAACAAAACCACAGATGAACTATAGCTTTTTTTCAGGATCTCACAATATAACGTGTTTTAGTCTAAAAGGTTGTGGTCACCTGCCTGTGGCAGGGTGTTCTCAGTTGGGACAAATGTTTGCTTATCTGCTGCAAAATGATATGTCACTACATAACAGAAATATCGGGGCCAGAGCACTGGAGAGATGGTAATATCACTTAATTTACCATTATACTTTGCCTTACATTTACTGTTCCATTGTTTCAATGTCTTCATTTTTCAGTGGAGTTTGTATCCATAGGCCATATGTATCTGTTCTGTATCACATCATTATTTCTTGAATTACTTAAAATGTTTAGTTACAGGCATGGTTTAACACAGGAAGGGGCTGGTACTCCCGAGCACTGCTCTGGCTGAAGGGGAAGCACAAGAGGTGTAAGTGCTGGGATTGCCCCTCCTTGCCCAGAATCTACCTCTCTCCTAAGTGCTTTAGACACTCCCTCCAAGCTCTGGTTGACATTTTGGCAGCAGTTCTTGCTTCTTATCATTCCCAGAGCATATGGGTTCGGCTTTTCACTGCCTATATTCTTTCAGTGCTTACAGGGAAAAATATGCTTGCACCTGTGCAGTTAATGAAAACACACAAGAAATTATTGCCTGCCTGAGTTTAAAGTCTGGACGATGGCTCTGAGCAGATCCTTGGCCCTTACAGCAGACGGGTGGGAGCCTGCTGCTAAAAGCAGAAGCCAGAGGAGGTCAGAGGAGGAGAAAGGATAACAGGGGCACACTGCGTTGGCTTCTGGTCCCGGGGAGGGGATGGACAGCTGATCCATTTTGGGTGGTGTCAGGGCAAAACCTAAGGAATTAATGCACTTAAACCTGAATCCAGTTTTTTTTCTCGTTTCTCTCTTTCCTTCTGTGGGAAGCTCCCAATCCAGCTGCGATTCAACAGGGCCCAACAATGTGGGTTTTTGAAGATGCTCTCCTTGCACCGCTCCAGAAGCTGCAGACACAGAGTTTGAGGTGTGAGGAGAGATGTCCCCATGGCAAATGTGTGGGTAAAGGCAGAGTGGTGTAGCAGGGGGGCGGCTGCGTGCCGCTGAGGGATTATAGCCCCAAATGTAGATGATAGGCCAGATACAGTTTCACTGGGGCCTGTACTATGGCATAAAGGGTTCTTTTTAGTGCAGCCAAGAATCCCATTAGCCTTTTCTTTTTCTGAACAGCAGTACATTTGGGTTACCTAGCATCAAATAGTGTGTTTTATGTGGTTCAGCTATAAAATGCGTCTCTCTACTTTTGCTCATGTTACAGTGAAGTCCATTGCTTCTCTACAGCCAGTTCCCACAAGCTTTAGTCATGCAGAGTGTCTTACCTGACTCCATGGGTCTGTTCCCAGTGGGAAGGTAAGCAGGATTTGGCTGCTAATGTGGCTGCAGACTGCCCAGCACAATCTGTGTTACTTGGGGCATTAAACGTATTTAAGAGATTTGACTGGTCTGGGGTGTGATGCCTTAAAGCCTGAAAAATTGCAGTCCTATGATGATAATTTTGTGAGGCATTTGACTTTACAGGAAATATTTTGCATCTTTCCTGTAATTTTTGAACATTCCTTACATCCTTCCCTTGAATACACTGAGAAAACAGCTCTTTTACTGTTTCAGAAATGTTATATGACTGTCTACGTGCATGTACCCTCTAGCTCCTTTACTGTCGTTTCATTCTGAAGCAGAAGTTTGAAAGCAATTATTATTTCAGTGGAAAGAGCACCCAAAATATCCAAATCTAATATAACTAAAATAAAACCAGATGTATTAAGTTAGGTATTAGGCAATATTGCTTTTACATTAGTAGCTTGCTCTACTTCACAGGANACTGCACACAGTACTCCAGATGGGGTCTGAATATGTCCTATGAAAAACCCTTTATCTGTGTGCATAAGTGTCTTAAGACTATTTCTAGTCTTGTTGAATTACATTGGAGTAGTCCTTCTGCTGTGAGAGGTAAATACTGTTTTAATTTCACTTTTGATGGAGCTTTTTTAGTTCCCATGTAGATAGTAGTGGCTTATAACTAATCCTGCTATCATCACACGTCATTGCAGTAAGGAGACTTTCCAGTGATGACTCTCAGAATAAATTGCTTCATGGAACTGTTGGCAGATGAACTATTGCAATCAGAAAATTCAGAGCAGTGCTAACAAGGATAAATTTGCAGGGTATTTGGCACTATTCAGCATGGCTAGCAATGATGGACTCTGCTGCTTCTGCCTAAAATGCTAGAAAGTGTGTGATTTGGTTGCAAGTGGTAAAAGGTTTTGGGTATAAACAAGTCAGTTCACTGTAGAGCACAGAGACACAGGAGCTTATGTAACAATTTTCAGGTCTAAAAAAATCTGTCTACCCTTCATAAACATCTCTCCAGGCACAATACTACAAACTCTTCTCTAGGTGAGCTCTTCTCTCTTCCTTGAGCAATTTCATTAACTGTAACTGCCTGTGTGGGACTTCCTTCCCTCAGTGTGCTACAATTTATTATAATAAACTGATTTTTACCATTTTCATTTAAATTTTAGAAAGGCAGACTAGTTTTGGTAATCAGTCTAGAACCTGGTGCTTGCCCTCTTTTTTTCATATGGATTTTGCCTGTGTGAGGATTTTGTAACGTTTTTCCCTCTGTTGAGGTCTGTTCTTATTAGAATCATGATTTTGGTAAAATGCTCTTGCAGCAAGTTGCATACTGCAAATGCTGAGGCTGCTTGTACAGGGATACCGTTAGGTTCCTGTCTCTTACGTAATTGTCTGCCTGCCAGATTAACCATTCCTGCTATGCCACCAGAAACATCTGTCAGTCTTTTCTGTGCTGTCTGGCAGCTTCATTAAGAATCTCAAGTGCCTGTAAACACCTTGAGGCTGAGGCTGTCTCTGACTTTCCTCTTGGCCAATGCAATGCATTTAACCAAAGCCTAACAAGCTACGGTTTTGAGTAAGAATGACGCAGGTACTATGTGAGTACTCACAAAAAGCAGAAAATTTATGGTCTCCTTTTGAAGGGCTTGGGAACCAGCCTCTCCCAAAAAGGTCACTGGGGTAGGGAGAACTTTGACTTACCCACATCAAGTTTTTAATCTCCAGAATGCCTTTTTTTTTTTTTTTACTTAAAGACCAAATTATCCCACTGGCTGTTGTTATTGCGGGACATTCCCAGGTTCTGTTCTGCACTGTGGTTTACTGGTGGAAAGTTATTTGAGGTTATTTTATTTCTTTATTTAGGTGGAGGATTTTTGTGTGATCACTTTAGTTTGTCAATGAGTTCTTTTGTTTTTCTTAGTTTTATTTTATAATTGCATCATAGGTTGTTGTACAGATCAGAGGTGCAATTTGCTCTTGGTACATGCACTTCAAATGACATTTCTGATGGCAGCCACATGAAAAAGAGTGGAAACAAATGCAGCAGACAAGATCCTTCCTTAGGATACAATGGCTTTTTAAATGATCTGTTGATGGAATATGCCTTCTAATCAGGAGAAACTTTATGGAGAAGATAAGACCTTCATGGGTAACAAGGCAGAGGGATGGGTTTGGCAGTCACTGGAGCTTTGGCTGCGAAGTGGATGTGGAGCAGGATTCACAGAGCTGTGCCTCAGGCAATGCTGCCCTGAAATAGGAGGTCTCCTTTCCCCTTTGTAGTGGGATTTGTCATTTTATTAGAATGCAACCTCACAATCCAGTTGTGATCAATAGCTGTTATTAGTGCTTCTCTTCTCAGATACTGTTCAGGGCTCTTGTGAAGAGAGGGCAAGTGGGAACCAGATCTGCACCACTTGGGTGGATCTTTTGTATCTGTAAGTGCCACTTGTGCTTCAGAAATAATACAAAGACTTATAGTGAGTGAGTTATGTATATTTTCCCTCCACATCCCGTGCAATATCAGGCATAATTTATCTGACTAAAATGCCAACTTCTTGGGATTGTTTTCACTATAGAAAGTATGTTATATTATTGTCTCAAACAATTCACTTCAATTACCCAAGTCACAGGATCAAGAAGACAGGGGACATCTATAATCCTCTTGCAAATTTGCTGAGGTCAGTAGAGTTTTCCTACCTGAGCCTTGTGAGCTAATCTTACAGAAAAAATAAATGCCTTATCTTGACTATGATTTCTCTCAGGGTAGGTGACATGCACTAGTTAATTGCAGTTAAAATAAAGCAAAAACCTCACTCCTATGAATTCTGATCCCAAATAACTCTCCTAAACTTCCTTCCTGTCCTTCTGCTGATAATACCAGTGCTAACACAACTCTTGCTAGTTGAATCCCCAGTGCACCCTTGTAGGGCTTTTCATTTTTCCATTGGATGTGTTTTCTTGTGGTCTAGAACTGCAGGTGAAGCTCATAGGAGAGTTTGTTCCATTGTTTAACTTTAGGTTGGTCTGTTTTCCATGGCATGCAGTTGGCCAGCTCTAAGTAGTGGGCAGGCTTGCATTTTATCTGTGCAGTTCTCTGTATTAATTATCTCTCTGTATTTATTCATGAATGCATCACTACCTGTATATATGTCTTAAAGTTTAAAACGCCATAGAGCTTTTAAAGGCAGTGACATAAACTATGGTGTTATTAAAAGACACAAACATCTTGCCTTGATCTTATATTTAGCCCAAATTATGGTGAGCAGAGAGTGATTTAATAGGGCTTTGAGGATGTGATGAATGCTTTAGCAGTCTTTAAAAATTGATTCATAAATCCAATCTTGACTCTTGTACAAGAAGTTTTGACTTGCTGAGTTAGTCTGTTGGGTTCACACAGCCAGAAAATTAATGAAATGTATGAATTATTGGCCTTTCAGCAAGTAAATTTTTTTGTTTGTTTTTTTTTTAATTTTATTTTAGTGTGTCAAATTTGCAAACAGTTAAAAAGCTGTTTTCATTCTAAGCACAGACATTTCATATTGCAAAATAATTTCTGTAACTGTAGACTCCAGTTAGCATTTTCCTATCCTTTCTCAGTAAAACTGATGCTTGGGTTTCCAGGAGATTTGCATTGGCACAAATCACTGTCCAACCTCAAAGGGCCCGAGGTGCCTCCTGCACACAGGCTGTGCATCTCTTCCTGAGCTGCTCCTCTCTTGTTGAGTAGCCACAGCATGGTCAGAATAGCAGAACATTTCTTAGCCAGAGGATACTACTGGAGACAATATCACCATTTTATTCTCTGGTGTGAAACTCTTGCAAGTNCATGGCATGCAGTTGGCCAGCTCTAAGTAGTGGGCAGGCTTGCATTTTATCTGTGCAGTTCTCTGTATTAATTATCTCTCTGTATTTATTCATGAATGCATCACTACCTGTATATATGTCTTAAAGTTTAAAACGCCATAGAGCTTTTAAAGGCAGTGACATAAACTATGGTGTTATTAAAAGACACAAACATCTTGCCTTGATCTTATATTTAGCCCAAATTATGGTGAGCAGAGAGTGATTTAATAGGGCTTTGAGGATGTGATGAATGCTTTAGCAGTCTTTAAAAATTGATTCATAAATCCAATCTTGACTCTTGTACAAGAAGTTTTGACTTGCTGAGTTAGTCTGTTGGGTTCACACAGCCAGAAAATTAATGAAATGTATGAATTATTGGCCTTTCAGCAAGTAAATTTTTTTGTTTGTTTTTTTTTTAATTTTATTTTAGTGTGTCAAATTTGCAAACAGTTAAAAAGCTGTTTTCATTCTAAGCACAGACATTTCATATTGCAAAATAATTTCTGTAACTGTAGACTCCAGTTAGCATTTTCCTATCCTTTCTCAGTAAAACTGATGCTTGGGTTTCCAGGAGATTTGCATTGGCACAAATCACTGTCCAACCTCAAAGGGCCCGAGGTGCCTCCTGCACACAGGCTGTGCATCTCTTCCTGAGCTGCTCCTCTCTTGTTGAGTAGCCACAGCATGGTCAGAATAGCAGAACATTTCTTAGCCAGAGGATACTACTGGAGACAATATCACCATTTTATTCTCTGGTGTGAAACTCTTGCAAGTGAGTACACTCACTGGTTTTCTTAATGCTCTGACATCTGGAGCTCTGCTATTTCATAGAATCATAGAATGGTAAGGTTGGAAGGGACCTCAAGGATCATCCAGTTCCAACCCCCTGCCATAGGCAGGGACACCTCCCACTAGCACAGCTCACTCAAGGCCTCCTCCAACCTGGCCTTGAACACCTCCAGGGAGGGAGCAACCACAACCTCCCTGGGCAACCTATGCCAGTGTCTCACCACCCTCACTGTAAAGAACTTCCTCCTAACATCCAGTTTAAATCTCTCCTCTACCAGTTCAAACCCATTGCCACTCATCCTGTCATTGCAAGACCCTGTAAACAGTCCCTCCCCAGCCTTCCTGCAGGCCCTCTTCAGATACTGGAAGGCCACTACAAGGTCTCCTCAAAGTCTTCTCTTCTCGAGGCTGAAGAGCCTCAACTCTCACATGAGTCTGTTTCCTATCATAAGAAACATGGTTTTATAGAGAAACTTCAGGAGCCCCCAGTTCCTAGTGTTATTTAATGGCTTCATTTATAGCACAGAGAATAAGATAACAATATTAAGTTTTACTTGGATAAACTTCCTTGTTCTTTTTGAAGCTTAGCTCCTGATTGTTTAATACATAACATTGGAAAAAAGACATCATAAATATTCAAATACTTTTGTAAATTAATTCTCTTGGGATGCAAAGAGGGAGAGCTAATATTCTCATATTAGCGTAGAAGTGCCTTAGGTCTTCCTTCTTTCTCCTTTATTGATATCATCTGAAGTGTCTGTGGAGTCATGTTCTAGAGTTATTTGAGTCTGGATTTACATGACTGAGCCTCTGCTAACTAGCCATCATACTCAGTTTACTGCAGTCCAGTTTTGTGGAAATCAATAGAGTTACATGATTTATGTGACTATTGCTACAGGTGCATGTCCCCTTACAGCAAGCACTGTTTAATAAGGGCAGGGAACTTCACCAGGTTTCAGATGACAGACTGAATGGCAGCTAGCAACCTCAATTGTTGCTGGAGCATTACTGTGCTTCGCTGCAGTGCCTGTTCTCCATATACAGCGTAAGCTGGGCTAACCCTGGCCATAAAGTTCCTCTGACAAGGTGAAGTACTGCTGTTACAGCAAATGGGACTTACACATCCTAATCCTTTAGATCACTTTGAGCTTCTTAGACCAAATTTAACCAAAGAAAAAAAAGAGAGAGAGAGAAAAGCATTGTTAAGCTACTGTTAAGGGTCTAACTTAAACTCCTAAAACCAAAGAGGATTTGACATCATTATCTCTGCCTGTTGTTCCCAAGTATTGTTGTGTGCTGGTTTGAGGCTAATTGGAATATTTTAATAGAGAAAATTATATTATAGGCTGTGAAAAGGAAGCAGTGGTGATGGCTACTTCACTCATAGGCTTGCTGAGATGGATAAAACTAAGAACATAAACATAGATAAGACAGTCGTCTCTCGGGCTGCTAGCAGCTTCTGGCTTCTTCTCTCTGCTGAGTAACCTCACTAACCACTTTCCTTCTAACCCCCTTGATGTAGATTTGGGAGTTACCCGCCCCCCTACACTTTGTAAAATGACCCAGGCTAAAACTCAGCCGGCTGGAAGTTTAGATGAAGCTCTATTTACAGCTCAGCACAATATACAAGCAGATACATACACTATATACAGGAATAGTTACAGAAATATACAAAGTAAAGGCAATACAGAAACACAACACCCCTCCCAGAAATCAGAGACCCCAGGAGGGGCTCCCAACCACCCTTCCACCTTCTCCTCACCCCTATACCTTACCCCAAGGTTTGCCTTATGTGTAAGAAGAATTTTGAGGATCAGCTGGAGGGGATTAGAAGGAAAGTGGTTAGTGAATTGAATCAGCAGACAGGAGAAGTTCAGAAGCTGCTAGACAGCCCCAGACGCTGTGCCCCAGAGACACCGACAAGCCCGACCTAGACTGCGACAAGCCCAAGTGGCTTATCTTTTGTTTTGAGTACTTATTCCTAAACATCTCAGCAAGCCTATGAGTGAAGTAGACATCACCCTTTTTTTCCTTTCATAGCCTACAGTATAATTTTCTTCATTAAAATATTCCAATTAACTCAAACCAGCACACCCCCTGGCTGATCCTCCAAATTCACCTTGCATGTAAGGCAAACCTTGGGGTAAGGTATAGGGGTGGGGAGAAGGTGAAAGGGTGGTTGGGAGCCCCTCCTAGGGTTTCTGATTTCTGGGAGAGGTGTTGTGTTTCTGTATTACCTTTAACTTGTATATTTCTGTAAATATTCCTGTCTGTTGTGTATATATCTGCTTGTATATTGTGCTAAGCTGTAAATAGAGCTTCAGTCCTTAACTTCCAGCCAACTGAGTTCTAGTCTGGGTCATTTTACAAAGTGTGGGGGGTGGGGAACTCCCAAACCATTACATCATTTATTTTTGGTGCCCAACGTGATCCCTTGTATGAAAGTCTCTGTGCTGCATGAGATTGAGAGCCTGAGTGGAAAACAAAAAAAAACCCAAACCACTTTAATGAGCAATTGTTTGAAAGCTTTAATACAAGATTTCCCAACCTGCTGCAGTTTAATTTTAAAATCATGTGTTATTATGAAAAAGCCATACTCTGACAGTTGTGCTGCATTTTAATGGAGTCCTAGGGCCTAATTCTGCCATGTTTGCATTAACCAACACTTTGTTCCAGGAGCAGCTACATGACAATTACCAGGAGTATGCTACTGTACACCATGAGTAAGCATCTGATTTAATTACCTGGTGGAAGACTCTCAGTGTAAAAAAGAGATACTGACTTTCCAAAATCTTAAACTCCAAAAGTTAGCAAAACTAGATAAAGCTGTTTTCTGTCTAGAAGTCCAGAGTATTCATGGTGCATTGTTAAGTCATTGTAAAAATGTGATGGTAACAGTTGGCCACAGCTCTGGAAGAAGTGCAGTACAGGCTGGAGCCTGCACAATTCCCAGGGATGGAAATTTTTCTTTGACTTGATGGAGAGCAAGATAAAGAGCAGTTTGCTGAGCTCTGAGGGACCAGTTAAACAACTCTGGTGTTGGTCACATTCTCATGGTAAACCTCTGGACTAAATGTGCAACCACTTCAACAAGTAAATGTTCTAAATTAACACTGATGAATTAACTAACCTAATCCTTTACAGCAAATAATATCTTTTGTGTGCCATATTTTAGCATGTTAGGATCAGAAAAGATGTAGAAGAACAGAATATATACTCCAATGAGGGAGAGGAACAGTCTGTAAGCACACTTTACTTTTGGGGACCTTAACTGGATATTAATCACTGTATGTTATTTAGCAAAATTCCCCTTTCAAGTTTATTTGCATACAACACACAACATAATTGCCTTTCATCACATTTTCTTTCAAGGGACAAGAATCTCTGACAACAAAAGTCCTCTTAGTGTGGTGTGTTTGAGGTAGCTCAAAGGAAGGAGTTACATGCCATAGAGTTTATTCTCATCAGACCAATGTAAAGGAAATCCACTTGCTTACATTATTTTCTCAGGCTTTTTTTGTTTGTTGTTTTGGTTTTTTAATTTGTTCCTCATTGAGTGTCTTACTGTATTTGTTTGAACAGTGTTTTGCAGTAGAATTCTCTTTGTTTTGTCACTATAAAGATGTTGAGCTGGGTTCTCAGCTAACCTCTGTTCTCACTCTGGAATCGCATTGTCTTGAATGATGATTCTGAAGTTGGAAGCCAAGAGACCTTGGTATGTGCTCACACAGACCTAGACTGATTCAGACCAGGAAGGATAATGAGTGTTCTGGGTGTAGGTTTGGTGTGGTGGTGAGCCTGTGGTCAGGAGAGCCACAGAAAGCAAAACCAGGAGAGACAAGACACATATTAGCTTTGCAGTGTATGCTATCAAATTTGTGTGTAAGGTTGCTGGAGAATAGTAGACACAAAGTTTTCTGCATTTGATTTGGCTGAGCTGGAGTTAATTCTCCCCAGAGCATCTTTCTAGTATTGTGTTTTGCAGTGCTGTAGCTGGGTGTTGCTAACACACTGGTGCTTTGGCTACTGCTGAGCCAGGCACCAACGCTGTGCTTTTCCAACCTTTTCTCTGCAACACAGGCTGAGGGATGGGCAACATCTTGGGAGGGAACACAGTTGGACTAGCTGACCCAAACTGATCAAAGGGGTATTCCATGCCATGTGACGTCAGCTCAGATATAAAAGCTAGATGAAAGAAGAAAGTGTGGGGATGTTTGTTGATGGCATCTTTCCTCCAGAGCAACCGCTACATGTATTGAAGCTGTTTCCCCAGAGTGACCCAACATCGTCTGCCGGTGGGAGGTAGAACATAACATCTGTGTTTGCTTTTGATTCCACATGCAGCCTTTGCTTTGGCTTTGCATCCTATTAAAAGAGTTGGGGCTCTTCAGCCTGGAGAAGAGAAGGCTTCAAGGAGACCTTATAGTAGCCTTCCAGTATCTGAAGGGGGCCTACAGGAAGGCTGGGGAGGGACTATTGACAAGGTCTTGCAATGACAGGATGAGGGGCAATGGGTTTAAACTGGCAGAGAGGAGATTTAGACTGGATGTTAGGAGGAAGTTCTTTGCAGTGAGGGTGGTGAGACACTGCCACAGGTTGCCCAGGGAGGTTGTGGCTGCTCCCTCCCTGGAAGGTGTTCAAGGCCAGGTTGGATGAGGCCTTGAGTAACCTATACTAGTGGGAGGTATCCCTGCCTATGGCAGCGGGTTGGAACTAGATGATCCTTGAGGTTCCTTCCAACCCTACCATTCTGTGATTCTAAATTGCTTCTGTCTTGACTTACAGGTTGTATAATTTTCCCTCTCCCCTGTCCATCTAAGAAGGGGAGGGATAGAGTGGGTTCGGTGGCCCCAGCCATGGCCAAACCACCACACATACCTTCTGCATAGTTCTGATGTCACACAGAATTTTCATTCCCATCACCATGTAAATATCACATGCTTCTCATTCCCACACGAGGGAAATAGATTTCTTATTTCATTACTTTGTACTTTCCAAAGTATTGAGTGAGAACTTGAATGTCAGGCAGTGTCAAAAAGTAGATCACAGGAGGACAAAAATATGTTCCCTTTCACTGCAGGAATCCCTCTCTACTAAAGTAAACAGAGAAACTATCTATAAATTCCCTTTTAAAGCATCTATCTACTAAAATAGAATTATTTTAACAACATACAGGAAGTTAGGTAGCAATTTTAATGACGCCCCATGTGCCACTTTCAATTATTAATAGAGACATCTTTCATTAATTCCATTTTGCTGTTTTAGATGAGTCAGTGTTTTTATCTGAAGATGATGAGTGAAAACTATGAAAGTTTTGGCAGAGCATCTCTCTGGCAGATGGATGGCCCTACGCATGCTCAGGACATCTGTTAAGTAGGTGCCCCCCTCCAGTGTCAGTGGGAGCTGCTGGGATGGAAAATACTGCTTGACTTCTCATCCTGATGACAAACATGCTGCTAAATACTGCAGTAAAAGAGCTTGATTTGTGTTGCTTTGAGTAAGAGCTTGATTATACAAACCTTTTTTCATCATATGTGTCTTCTTAGACTAAGACTAGAGGTCATGGCAGAGCATTTCGAGCCTGGAATGGGTTGCCCAGGGAGATGGTTGAGGCCCCAGTCCTGGAGGTGTTTAAGGCCAGGCTGGATGAGGCTCTGGCCAGCCTGATCTAGGGTAGGGTGTCCCTGCTCATGGCAGTGGGGTTGGAACTAGATGATCCTTGTGGTCCCTTCCAACCCTGACTGATTCTAGGATGCTATGATTTCTCTGAGGAGTAACTCTTACAATGGTGGATCTGAGTTGACTCCCTTGGTGTGAGCCATTGGTCATCAAATTTTAGGCCTTGCAGTGAGATTACTCAGAGGTGTGGTTTATAGGATTTAAAGAGTAAATTAGCAAAAAATAGTGTTTAATATGGAGATTTATGAACTTCATGTATCACATATGGAAACAGATACCTAAGAACTCAAGTGACCACACATAGCAGTTAAAGCCATGTATCGACCTTCTGGCTGTGGCATATGGTGCAATGTAATTGTCTCCTTTGGGCATCATTGTTTTCAACTCAAAATGTTAGCCTTCTTTTGTTTTGTTTTGTTTTGTTTTGTTTTGGTGCTGCTTTTGTGAACTTTCTGGCAGAAGCACATTCTTGGCATTGTTAGGTGTTTTGGGGGGAGAGCAATTCCATGCATTCTTAGCTTTGGAAAGTGATCAGGCAGAAAGGCATAAAGCAAAAGTTTGGATGATTTGCCATTGTTCCACCCCAAAAGGGACACAAGACCTTAAACAACTACTGGTTGTGTAAGGCTAGAAAGTTGTTTTACATAGGCTTGTTTAAACCCAGAATAGGAGTATTGACACCTTTGTGTATGCAGGGGTGCAGTCCTGTTTAAAACCACAGTGTTAATTTTGATAATGCAGTAATGGAGAAAAGTGTAAAAGGGAGAGGTTTGATTTCAGGAAAGTTATTAAGACTATGAAGGCTTAAGATGTCAAATGTTGGGTACTTTGTTCAGTCTGGGAGGTCTTAACAATGGTCTTCTCCAACCTAGGACTTAAGTTCATTTATGTTCTGCCTCAGGGAAAGAAGAACTTCCTTTCTGTGATGCTTAAAGAAAGAAAACACTCCACTTTACTGAGATTCTCCTTTTATTAGATACAAAATCAGTTACTGAACATCTGATTGTATGTTCCTGAGTTATTCATATCAGAAACCTTTCGTATCAGAAACCTTGCATATATGCAGCAGAATATGTTGTGCATATATATGCACAACATATTTATGTTTAGTATAAATAAGCTAATTTAAGTACAGTAGTTGTAAAAGGAATATGCCAAAGGCTATCTCAACTTCACTCTCTTTCAGAAAACACTGACGAATGAGCTAGACAATAAATTGTTTTAATTTGCTTATGAATTCAGTAATAATTATCTATGAAGTCATCACACTTCTAGGTTTTCTTGGACAAGTGTCCTTTCTCTTCCCAGCAATTTTGACCAGGCAGAGAAACAGGACTGTGGTTATATGAACACACATATGTCAGGCCCTTAATATGTATTTGAACTGAATGAAAATTTTGCCTAAGTTGGTGTTTAATAATTGGGCTAATTAGAGACAAACAACAGGGCAGATTCACTGAAAATATTTATGGAAGCTATTTCTCGGTATAAACAAAAGGAAATAGGAGCAGGAAGGAATACAGAAGTAATTGTAAAGGGTAAACCTCCCTTTACAGATCAAATTTGGTTGGGTCTTTCCTCTTGCTTTAAGCAGTCACTGGGCATTTCTATACAACAGTGATGCAGAATGACCTGCCTTCCACATTTGTTTGGCTGTCAAGTGAGAAGAATTGCTGCTGAAAAGAGTGAAAGCTTTATTTTGTGTCCTTCAAGCTTGAACCAGAACAGTAACTAGCACAGCTGCTACTTTGACTTCAAAGATAAGACTGCAAAGAAGACTTGTCTGGTTTTA
Organism: Ramphastos sulfuratus; assembly: GCA_013399055.1. Classification (NCBI taxonomy): domain Eukaryota; kingdom Metazoa; phylum Chordata; class Aves; order Piciformes; family Ramphastidae; genus Ramphastos; species Ramphastos sulfuratus. Next base: position 133,925 of record WBNM01021493.1, on the reverse strand, counting down.
GGTACATAGTTTTCTGGGCAATAGTCTTTTGAAGTTTGTGATGGACTACATTGTACAAACACATGCATAAAGTGTTTCCAACCCTGGGTCATGATAAAGCCACTTTAAAAGAAATCAAGCAGTTTATTTTGCCTGATTCATGAATAACAACATAGTGAAAACTATGCCTGCTTAGTGAATCAGGAAAGAAACTTTCTGAAGCTTTCTGCTGTGTAACCCAACTAATCATTCTGCTTCTAACCCCTGGGGTAAGGTAGAGGGGTGGAAAGAAGGTGGAAGGGTGGTTGGGAGCTCTTCCTGGGGACTCTGATTTCTGGGATTGTGTTTCTGTATTACCTTAACTTGTATATTTCTGTAAATATTCCTGTCTATTGTGTATATATCTGCTTGTATATTGTGCTAAGCTGTAAATAGAGCTTCAGTCCTCAACTTCCAGCTGGCTGGGTCTTGTCTGGGTGATTTCCATAGAGTGGGGAGCGGGTAACTCCCAAACCATCACAACACAGTATAATAAAAGTCAATAAAATAACATTGTGCACCTAAATTATTATGCAAATGGACAAAAATTTAAATCCATTCACACAACTGTACTTCTCTCTTTCTGCTGAACAGCAAAATCTAAACTTTATGCTTTTCACTTGCTCATCAATTTTTAGTTCACTGTGCTTTTTTTCCCCAGGGGTTTCTGGAGTATCGAAATAATTGAAAATAATTGACCTTTCAGTTGTTTTACTGTTAGTACTTGGATAATTAAAAAGTAAGCAAAGTATGCATGTTAATAAAACAATTAATTATTATTCAGTGGCCTTTACTGAGTGGCCTCTGTGGAGTATGCCTGTCAGTGCTCAGCCCCAAACCAGTGGAGACCAGTCCACATCACAGCACTGGCATGTGTATTTTGGCAGCAACTGAAATTGCTACTATCAAGTCTCCACAAGGAAGCAAAAATAAAAAGACTGACCCATTTTTTTCCCCCCCCCTGGGAGAAGTTGCTGCAGCAGAAATTTGGGAGCAGGGGCAGATGTCAGAGGATACTGAGTCAGCTACACCTCTTCTTATTTGCTTTGGCAAATGATTGAGACAGAAGTGTCTATTTTAGGACTGTATGTATATCTAAACAAGTAGTCCTTAGACTACTCTATCAACATAGTAAATTCAATCTCAGGTGACCTCAGTATGGCAATCTTCCATATTATGGATTTTCATAATTGTGAGAAATTGTAAGCTTGGTTTTAAAAACTGTTGGCTCAGGATTTGCCTATAGAAATAAACAGGTTTTAACTGGAGCTGCTGTTAGCTTTCAGTGTGCAGCTTTGCTGTCATTTGGGCTGATCAATGTTTATTTTTTTGTATATAGTTTTGCAGTGAATTCTAAGATATGGTGGGAGGTGTCCCTGCCTATGGCAGGGAGTTGGAACTAGATGATCCTTGAGGTCCCTTCCAACCTTACCATTCTATGATACAGAGTTGAGGTTTGAAGATAATTGGTATACTGGGTCTAAATATTCACCATGGAAAACCAAAACATTTTCTCCCATGGCTTTCCACTATGTGAGTTAATTTGTCTCCCAGCTTTTGTATAGGCTGTAGGAGCACTGCTGTCCTCTTTTACCACTTCATATAGCAAATATTACAGACAACGTAAGACAGTTCAGGAAACTACTGTATTTTTCATATTTGAGAGAGCTTTTTTGACTAGATCAGCCTCTTGTCCACAGTCAATAGCTTTGATAATGCACTGAGTAATGCAGCCTGACACAGACAGGGGAAGTTCTTTACGGTGAGGGTGGTGAGGCACTGGAACAGGTTGCCCAGGGAGGTTGTGGATGCTCCCTCCCTGGAGGTGTTCAAGGCCAGGTTGGACAAGGCCTTGAGTAACTTGTGCTAGTGGGAGGTGTCCCTGCCTATGGCAGGGGGTTGGAACTAGATGATCCTTGAAGTCTCCTTCCAGCCTTACCATTCTATGATTCTGTGATTCTAAGTCATGCAAGTGCCAATCCTGTGAAAGCTGCCATGAGCCGAATCCATTTTGGGATGTTTCCACCATTTATCTACATTAGCAGGGTCTTCAGGTACCACACACAAACACTGAGTAAGTAGTGGTATGCTGAGAGGTAATACATTCCCTCTTCTATATGTAGGGACACACAAGCATTAGCTGCATAGGCTTAAATCAGTCCCAGCAGCCTGTTGTTCCCTCTAAAGTTCAGGCCAGTGCATATGCTGTTAACGAAGCAGATGTATGTGGCCTCCAAAAGTTTTGGCTGTCATTATGATGGGGTGGTTTTTAATAGGAATAATGTGGAGCTAGGGAGCCTGTCACATTCACCTATCACTGGCTCTGTGATCGCTGNCCTTGCCCTGCTGGCCACGCTTCTCTTGATGTAGCCCAGGACTCAGTTGCTGTCTGGGCTGCATGCACACACTGCAGGCTCATGTTGAGCTTTTCATCAACCCAGACCCCAAGGTCCTTTTCCTCAGGGAAAACATGCTCACATTCATCCATTTTCCCTGTGTGGCTGGGAAAAAAGTGTACATTAGATAAACCCAGTTACTGGAGATATTAGAGACAACTTACACCTGAAATTTCCCCCTTGTTTTCATACATTTTATTTTGCATGCATTTCAAGTAGAATAATTGCCAGATGAAACAAGCACCATGTGGGTATGATGAAACTCAAATATGGCACCCTGCAGACTGTCGAGGTCTGGCAGCCAGGGGTGCAGCCTTCATGAGGTGCCAGGCTGGGTAGGCTAGCCCACATGCAAGTCCTGTTTTGCACTGTAGAAGTACTTATTCTAAAAGTCCCAGTTCATTCTTGTATTCCCAGGGCACATAGTATAACTATTTCAGCATTTGAGAGACTTCCAGGGCTAAATTAGCTTAACTGTTAACCTGATCAAATTCAACGGAGTTGCTTTGTCTTGGCATCTTTGGAGGTGAGTACACTGGTGTTTTAGTGTCTTGATAGACTTCAAATACACAGATAAAAAAGGAATTGGTTTCTTTTGCCTCTCTAGAAACCAGTCAGCTTTTCTCCAGCTCTATTTGAGTGAGTTTTGGTGGCCCAAGTCTTTCACTCATTGTGCGTGAATCATGGAGTGAAACTGCCCTGCTGGAGCTCTTGTGCTCCCTTGCAGTTCAGATGCTTCCAGGTGGATGGGCTTGCTTGGAAAGGTGCATCAAACCAACATGTTTTCATTCTTCAAGGGTCTTACAGTACTTCACCCAAAAGCTACTGACAAAGCTATCTTTCCCCAACAGATTTATGAAGATCTCTTAGTTCTGCTTTTAGTAAATTTACATTTAATGGCATATGGTGACAAATCATAGGTGTTGTGCAGTAGTGGAGTGACTTTTGCACCTGTGGCTTGGAGAGGCTGCTCCCTTGAAAGAAGAGACATACTCTCCATGGCCAGTGTACAGTGTTACTTCCCTAAAAACCAAAACAACAACCAAAAAAAACCCAAAACCAAAACCCAACCAAAAAAAAAAAATCCCCTGGTCCTGAATGCTCTCTGCAATGCCTCTCAGGTGTGTGAACACAAGCTTAGCACAACAGAACAGCTCAAATAATAATCAGGTGGTTGTTTGGACAGCAATTATTTTTTATCCTTTTCTTCACAAAAGACTTCATCTAGGTGTGGGTTACTTGTTAACAGCTGAAGTCAAGTAGTGATAGGTGAATGGCTTCTCTCTGTTTATCCAACATAATGCAAGAAAGCTGTGTTTTTAAATAGTCTGTGTAAGAACTGTATAAACAAATGTCTCCACCCTTTACAAACAAAGGTTTTACTGAAAAGTAATCCATTTGCCACATACAGAGGAAAGAAAAAATGAAAAAGAGGGTAAAAATACCCTGTTCATGGTGGAAATGAGAATCCAAACTTTCTTCCTTCTGTGTTTTTAACACATTTCTGATGATCCTATGAGCTCTGCAGAGCTGAACACAAAGGAGGGAGAGAAGAGCTTTGGGGGAACAGCCTGCACGTCAACCACTTTGCAAACTAGGACATTTTTGAAGACAGTTTGAGAAGAGCTTATGTCATTCAGCTGCTCTAAGAGCTCCTCAGCAGAGGTTGCTGATGGGCAAAGTAATTTCTGAAGATTGCTGCTTGGCTATACCTCAGTTGTGACCCACAGATACCTGTTCCCGTGATAGTTGGTCACCAGTCTTGCGTGTTGTACATAGTAGCCACTGCTTCCTAAGCAACAGCAGGAGAAGCACAAACAGATTGCAACAAGACCTTTTAAAATGCTGCAAGATTAGAATCCTGCAAGTGGGATTTTTGAACACTTAAAAAAAATTTTAAATCTTGTAAACCCTTCATTCTCAAATGGATGTTTTTAATGTGTGTGTGTATCTTTCTAGGAAAATAAATTTAATTAGGAGGGCTTCCAGGAGGCCTTATAGTAGCTTTCCAATATCTGAAGGGGGCCTACAGGAAGGCTGGGGAGGGACTATTGACAAGGTCTTGCAATGACAGGACGAGGGGCAATGGGTTTGAACTGGCAGAGGGGAGATTTAGACTGGATGGTAGGAGGAAATTCTTTGCAGTGAGGGTGGTGAGGCACTGGCACAGGTTGCTCAAGGAGGTTGTGGTTGCTCCCTCCCTGAAGGTGTTCCAGGCCAGGTTGGATGAGGCCTTGAGTAACCTGTACTAGTGGGAGGTGTCCCTGCCTATGGCAGGGGGTTGGAACTAGATGATCCTTGAGGTCCCTTCCAACCTTACCATTCTGTGATTCTATATAGACGTGTAAGTTCAGCTGTAAATTGAATTGGAAAAGAACAGATGATGACACTCCTATTCCAGCATTTTTTAATTCATACAGTAGGATACAAGACTTTATAATGATTTTTCCAGTTGCTTGCCTTTGTATTTTTCTGTATAGGCAGCTTTCTATCTGCTTCTTGCTCTTCAAAATGAGGCTTGGTATGAATTGAGAAGTGTCTTAGCAAACAAGGTATCTATGCTCTACACCAACTGCAGTTACAGGTCTCCCTGTGTCAAACAAAGTCCCAGAAAAGAGGATTTTTCTCTCCGTGTCCATGCAGAAGAGAGGAATGTTTGATTGTCTTCTTCCTCGCCCTGCAAAAGACTTGTGGTAGAGGCTTTACATGCAGCACACAAAGTCGCTGGAAGTCTCTTAGTCTCCTGTTTCTGGAATAGTGATCAGCAGCACAGTACAGAGAGACCCTTTGGTGCAGTTTGGAAACTGTGTAATAGCTTCAGTTTAACATTTGCTGTCAAGGTCATGTTCAACACTGAGAGAAGTTAAGTGGCTCAAAAAGTATGGCCATTGCTTCTGCTTCTTACCTAGAGAAGGCTCTAACAGCCAAGGTGGTGCTTAGCAGCATACAGCATGCCAGGAGCAGTGCATGGGCAGCATTTGAGTGATGTGGCATGAGGTAGGCAATGGGGAGTGGAGTGGGAGCCACTGCTGTAGGGGCCCTGTGCCCTGCTTGGTGATGTTTAGATGTGGGACATTTTAGCAAAGTTTAGTGCTGGAGTGTACAGGAGCTGAGCAACCCAAACTAGGGGTGTTGGAGATAGGGGCAATTTAGGAACAGTCTGCACCCCCTAAAAATAATTAACTGCATACTCTGGACTACATTAATAATCTACAAGCTGTTTAATTTTGGGTTTTTTAATCCTTTTTTACATTCTGTTATGAATGGTAGAATTATGATGATCAATGGAATAAGCTGAGGTGGCAAATGAAAAATGACCATGATATGGGAAGGATGTTACATTGCTGTTCCTGTCTTCAGATATGTTTGGTGTCTCTTTTTGTTGTTTAATTTGCCTAATTGCTGTGTTCTATTAATGTTTTGGGGGTTTGGTTGTCTTTTTTTTTTTGTTTTGTTTTGTTTTTTAACTCAAATTATCATTCTTTAATTTGGCAGGTAAAATTTAATCCGGTGCCAAAAGCTCAGCTTAAAATTTTTAGTTATTTAACTTTGCTCTTAAAAAGTCTTCAAATGCCCAGCATTTTGCAGCTTAGCTCTGTTAAGTCACTGTGTGCTGAAAAATAACTCCTGAAATGTAATGGATAAAATGAGAAATAAGAAACATAAGGTAATGATCAATAAAATGTAATCAGGAGCGAGGTGCTGCTAGATTGCTCAGACCTGTTCAAATACTATTGATTGCTGCGTCTGCAGCATGTTAGCCCTTGCTGAAGCAGCTTCTCCAAGAACTTTATTAGTTTCTCTTAGCAAAGGTAGACTCTGGTGCCAGGAGGAGGAACATCCCCTGGATGGCAGCTTTGAACGCCCACCGACCCTCACCTGCATTTGTCTAGTGGAGATAGACTGAAGTGGTTCTTCCAGCACGTTTTAAAATGTTGCTAAAACCTTCCAAATGCTAGGCTGTGAAAGTTAGCCAGCCTGGACAGATGGGCAGAGTCCAATGGGATGGCGTTCAACAAATCCAAGTGCCGGGGGCTGCACTTTGGCCACAACAACCCCATGCAGAGCTACAGGCTGGGGTCGGAGTGGCTGGAGAGCAGCCAAACAGAAAGGGATCTGGGGGTGCTGATTGACACCCGCCTAAACGTGAGCCAGCAGTGTGCCCAGGTGGCCAAGAAGGCCAACGGCATCCTGGCCTGTATCAGGAATGGTGTGGCCAGCAGGAGCAGGGAGGTCATTCTCCCCCTGTACTCTGCACTGGTTAGGCCACACCTTGAGTACTGTGTCCAGTTCTGGGCCCCTCAATTTAAGAGGGACATTGAGGTGCTTGAGCATGTCCAGAGAAGGGCAACGAGGCTGGTGAGAGGCCTCGAGCACAAGCCCTATGAGGAGAGGCTGAGGGAGCTGGGATTGTTTAGCCTGGTGAAGAGGAGGCTCAGGGGAGACCTTCTTGCTGTCTACAACTACCTGAAGGGTGGTTGTGGCCAGCAGGAGGTTGCTTTCTTCTCTCAGGCAACCAGCACCAGAACAAGAGGACACAGTCTCAAGCTGTGCCAGGGGAAGTTTAGGCTGGAGGTGAGGAGAAAGTTCTTCACTGAGAGAGTCATTCCCCACTGGAATGGGCTGCCCAGGGAGGTGGTGGAGTCACCGTCCCTGGAGGTGTTCAAGGCACGTTTGGATGTGGCACTTGGTGCCATGGTCTAGTCTTGAGGTCTGTGGTAATGGGTTGGACTTGATGATCTTTGAGGTCTCTTCTAACCTTGGTGATACTGTGATACTGTGTGTGATACTGTGAATTTTCTCCCTTTTTAGTGCCATGGGAAGGCATGCTGTGTGTCTGAACTTTACCTGAGCTCAGCTGTTTGCCCTGCTTTGGAACAACATGGGAATAAAAATGCTATACATTCTTTCTCACAAACGTATTCTTTTTTCCATACTCCTCTTTGACTGAGCTTGTGCCAGAAGTTGCTGAAATGGTAGGAAGGCCCCGGAAGCTGGTAATTTGCTCACTAAGAGCCTCACAAAAGATACCCATTTTTTGTATGCTTCTTACCATCTACAGGCAAATATAATTAAGAAATTGAATCAGTTTATAAATAGGTCATGGATCATGTAATAAACTGTGATTGTTGACATTTATGGAGGCTTTTTCTCCTAAACGTTGTTTATGAAAGGCAACCAGCAAAGGCAATGAGACAAAAACTGCTGTAGGCTTCTTTTGTGGGCAGTCCTCAGCCTTCCCAGCTCCTCCTCTCTCTTCAGTGTATCTTTTGAAGCTCCCTTTTAGTATTTTCATGTACGTACATGTGCTACACTTCAAATGGCGCAGCAGTTGGTTTTCTTGTACTGAGCTATGGGTTGTTAATTGCTGGGCTGGCTTTAATGGGATTCATCTGAATGCTGCCTTTCCCCTCGGGAGGCTGTGGTGCACATCAGATCACCGTTGTGTGGAGCTGCACACAGTGGGTATCCCAGGCCAGGCACAGTGTATCTTGTCAGGCTGCCAGATGTCCTGTGGGACTGACACCTTCACCAGGTCAGTGTGAAGGACACCAACTGTCTTCAGTAGCGCAGACATTTGTGCATCTCGGCCACAAATCAATCTCTGGAACAGCTATAGGGGCATGCATGGTCTTGCTCTCTGAAGGAGAGCAGCAGTATGTCAAAGCACCATTACTGCTGCAGGCAAGAAAGGGGTCAGGGATAGAGTCTGTTCTTGAAGAAGTCAGTAAATTAGCCATTGGGTTCTTCTTAATTCATTTTCTGTGGATTGAATCTCCTTTTTGCACCAAAAGTGTCTGCTCCAGTCAGAGGCAGCTGATCTGAACTAAAAAAAACTCTTGCTGGAGGCAAAATGCATATTCTGTCTTCGTTATCCACACCAGACTGGTGAGAAAAAAACAGAAGTGAGGGAGGCAGTGAAAGCCAGATCAGGAAGAGAGTTGAAAGACCTGAGGCTGAGCCAAAGCTGTGTCTGTGTTCAGGTTTTCCTCCTGTGATCTCGTGTGCTCAGAAGTACAGTTAGTTGGATTCAGGAGAAGGATTACCAGGGTTATCCAAGGAACGACCTGAAACAGAGCTTCTCGAAAGCTGGCAGTTTTGGGTTGCAGAGTTGTGGTTCGGCTCGATTGGTAAGGAGGCAAGGAAAGGGCCAAGCAAGGTGGAAGCTGCATCCTGTAGGGATCTTCGAGGAACAATAGCATCTTTCATGCTTCATGGCTATAAAATGCATGAATCAACTCACCTGAGGCAGAAGGAGGCAGGAGCAGCTGACATCCGCTGCAGGAGCAGAGTCTCATTCTTTTGGGGTTAGCACATTTCCTGACTGACCCAATCTGCACTCCAGAGGTTGTCTCCCCTCATCCCTAAGGATACAAGCTGGGGACTGATATTTTATATGCTTGTTCCCTTGTGTCAGACAACCCACAGCTCCCACACAATCTACCATGCAGAAGCCCAGTAAGAGGTTGAGGTCAATGCTCCTGTTGCTGGACATAATGCTGGGCAAGAGATGCCATGTTGTGCTCTCAATGGCATCCTCACCCAGGAACAGTACCCTGAACTGCACAGGGTGTCAAGGACAGTCCTGCCCTGCGTGGATATGGGGACAACCATGGTCTCCCTCCCAGTGGACAGCGAAGGATGGACGTGCAGGGCTTGGCTTTTTGGATAGCCCATGTGAAGGCCCACAGTTGTGTCTGAGAGGCTGCCTTCCTCATCTCCCCCCGAATTTATTCAGTTGAAATTGTAGTGCAAAAGGTCCCAGAGTGACCAAGACGGGATTGGATGTATCCACAAGAAAACTCATTGTGCAGAATCCCTCCTTCTCTGCTCGCTCTCTTGAGTGGCTGTTTGGTACACAAATAAAAGCCAGAGAGAAGCCAAGTTAGACTCGATTATAATCTGTCTTTTGCCACAGCACTCAGTCTGGTGTCGAATATTGATATTAATAGGATTATTCTCTTGTCAGATGGAAGCTGGAGATAGTAATCCCAGATGTGCATGCCTGATTTGAAGACCTGATTATCTTGTTGGTGTCAGTTCTTGGCCAGTTATCAAAGGAACTCTCATGCACATCACATTGCAGCTCCTCATTCCCAGCTCTGCAAGGAGGAGGAGTACGCTTAAACAGTTTCCAGCTAGTAAGCCAACATTTGTCATTTTTACCCTCAGGGCAGTAGTGCCAAGAACAGGCTCCTGAGCTTGTCAGGCAGAGGGAGGATGGAGGAAGGTTTCTCATGGTTGAGCATGGTAGATGAGGACAGAGCTGCCATGCTGCAGCAGGAAAGTTACAGCATGGCTTATTGTCAAGTATGAGGTGCTTGTTGCAGCCTTTTGGGTGGTGAGGGTTTAGTTTAAGGTAAAAGATCAGGTCTTCATTCTGCTGACTGCAGGACATATCTGACTGAGAAACCGCAAACTGTTGTGTTGCTTTTGGAAAGAATCATTTTAAAAGGCTCTTTGCTGGTAAAATGCAGCTTAAAATCTGAAAGTGTTACCAGGTGGCTTGAGAGAGGTTAGAGAGGATTCAGAAGTAATGTAAACCATCACTTCTTAAAAACTTATCTGTTACTTTACTTTCATCAGTATATCACATTAACTAGGAAACCTGTATTTGTCTACATGCATCACTTAATATCATTTAGGAACAAAGGTATCAAGAAGGGCAAACAACTGTTTTCTACTTCTAAAATCTCCAGAGATCCTTTGGTGTCTGTCATGGTGCCACCAGGTTAAATACGGATGTATGTCGTTCTGAAAACAAGAGTATAATACATTGTGATGGTTTGGGAGTTCCTCGCCCTCCCACACTTTATAAAATCCAGACTAGACTCAGCCAGCTGGAAGTTAAGGACTGAAGCTCTATTTACAGCTTAGCACAATGTACAAGCAGATATATACACAATAGACAGGAATATTTACAGAAATATACAAGTTAAAGGTAATACAGAAACACAACACCCCTCCCAGAAATCAGAGACCCCAGAAGGGGCTCCCAACCACCTTTCCACCTTCTTTCTACCCCTCTACCTTACCCCAAGGTTTGCCTTATGCACAAGGTGAGTTTGGAGGATCGGCAGAGGGGTTAGAAGCAGAGTGGTTAGTTAGGTTACTCAGCAGAAAGCAGAAGACACACTGGCTCCCAGAGAGACCAAGAGACTCTGTGTTATCTGTGTTTGTGTTCTTGTTCTTACACATCTCAGAAAGCCTATGAGTGAAGTAGACATCATCATTGTTTTCTTTTCACAGCCTATAATACAAATTTTTTCATTAAAATATTCCAATTAGCCTCAAACCAGCACATACATACAGGATCTTCTATCTCCATCATTCACTGGCAGTGACATCTTGGCCTTTCCCAAGGCACGTTGATGAGGAGCCATTTAATTGAGCTGAACAAACTGGTACTTTCGGTGGTGGGGTGAGGGAGGACATGACAGTGTGCTGGAGGAGCTGCTGGAGGAAGAGCAGCACTGGCCTGTGGGGAAGCTGGGTTGGCTGGGAAACTTGCACTCAGTGTGGAGTCACAGCTTGAAATGTTGAATGTGCATTCTCCGAATGACTTTGTGAAGTGCCGAGGGCCAAGCCCACATTGCTGTGCTGCAGCTGGCAGTGAGAGAGAAATTAACCTTGAGGAGGTGACGGAGTAAGTCACTGTGGTGCTCCCGGTTAGACTGGCACCTGCAGCAGCTGCAAAGTCAACATACTGCAGCCGTTTCTTAGATCCAGGTAGACTGGAAGTTATTTCTGCAATTCAAATAAAAATATTTTACAGGTATTGAACTTTCATTGAGTATCATTAAAATCCGTAACTAGTCTATGTAAGAGAAGAGCCACGAGTGAAGTTTATGATGGGTTAAATTAGCTTGTATCATGTCTGAACCCTGCAGATAGTGGGCATCACTAGAAGGAAAGATTTTCTTCTTCGATTTGTCACATCACTTTTTAATATTCTGGCTACTGTGTTCATTGCTAGCACTAAACTGCAGTGTCGTTGTGTCACCAGTTCTTGCTTTAATCTGCAAGACCTCTTAGGTCCCTTTTCTTGTCATTATATTCTACTGTCTCTGTGTCACGGAACTGTACTACAGCTCTGATAGCAGATAATGAAGATATTTTTGTTGCTAAGCTTAAAAACACAACGTGCTAAAATTTCTACCTCTATGCATGGTGTGAAAAACCAAGCAAGTTTATGTTGTGCTGTGATTCCATCCTGATGTTCAGCTTCCATTTCCTCTTAGAGTACCTTTAGGTTTCATTCCTTTTATTCATTCCCATAGTGTTTCACCTCCTTAGTCTTCTGCATTGTCTTCTTGTTAGCAACATCTAGCATTGCATCACCCACCCCTCTGTCTCTATTTCTATTCTGTCTCTCTATTGTAGGTACAAGAATAATTTTTCTCTGTTTAATGATGTTTCCTTGGTCACAAATTGCATCATTTGTTGATGTTTTTACCATAGCTTGGTTCCTTCCCATACCCTCTACATTGTATGTGTGTGTACATTAATGTAGCTCTCAACAAGTGCTTATATTCTGCTCTTTTTTTTTTTTTTTTTAATTCTGAGGGTTTCTTTAAGCCACCGAAAGTGCCAAGAGAGAGCTGTATTTGCAAAGTCACACATCCATCCATTCCCTCAAAGCTTACAGAAAACACGGATTACATAGACCTGAAAGGTACATCTGTGTTAGGGAGATGTTTGCATACTGTGGGGCTGTCAGCAGAGAAGGCAAATACCAGCCATCAGCAGACAATATGTGGCTTAGCTTCCTGTAAGGTGTACTGCAGTGTACAATTGAGAAGTGAGAATGTATATTAAGAAAGGAAAATATTTCAGCTTTTCTTTTATACTATATGCTGGAGTCAATGATGTGACCTCTGAGCTAAGTGCCTCCCCTGATTTTTTCCCCTTATCTTGAAGCTCTTCGGTATTGTCAGTTGTGAACACAGGGAGGTTAGCACCTTCTTTGCTTAAGACCATTTAATCTTAGTGCTAACCTTTCATCACAGAAAGCACCCCTGAGCACTGCTAGTGCAGCTCGTTTTCTGCAGCTCTCCTGTATCCTTTGGCTACAGTGTCTCTGCTGGCCTGCAGTGGGGACCACAGCAATTTTGGAGAAGGCTTCCCCTTGACTTTGCTGATCTCACATTTACATCATGATCCTATTAAAGAATTGACTTGCCTGCTACTTGTCTCATTAGTTTTCACTTGAAAATACTGACTCCCGAAATTCCCCTTGTCAGAGACTGAGATAAACAATATGTCCCAACATCTCAGAGAAAAACTTATTTTGAGCTAAATTTCTGAGAAATGCTAAGTGAACATCCTGTTGTACTCACTGTCCTGAAAATCCCCTCTTGCATGACCTCAGACCCCCAAGAGCACCCCAATATGCAGCACCTGGATAAGAGATCAACTGGGGAATGCAGAGTGAGCTTCTGCATGCTACCATGGGAGCACCTTCCTGACTGCTCAGCTTGCATGGACTAAAAGACCACCATTCCGGACCACCACATCTGGATCTGAGCTCTTGTCACCTAACACACATAGGAGGTGAAGGCTTCCTGTTGTGACAGGTGATGTTGATTCTGAGCACACCGCAGTCTAGCAGATCCTGGTTTATCAACAGCAGCAAACTGGCCGGACAAGGGATCTCAAACTTGGAAATCCTCTACCACACTGAGCATGCCCAACACCACTGGACAGTGGGCCTGGGTAAGCAAATCACTCCTGGAAAATGCAAAATGATTCTCAGAAAAACATGCATAGTCAATGAGGCAGCCAGGGGAAAGAAGAGAAGCTCCAACATGCAGACAGAACGTTCCCCACCCAACCACCCTCTTCAAACGGACTTTCAGGATACTGAATGACTCCGGTGTGACCTCTCTTCTCTCTTTCCTTTCTCTTTTCTCCCCCCAACCTCTCTTACTTTCTCCCTGTCCCTATCCTTGTGTGTGTAAGTTCTGTGAATGCAATAAAGCCAGCCTATGCATTTGACACCATTTCTGCCTTAATTCTGTGCCTGAGAATCTGAACCTCCCACACCCAGGATTCCTCTGGACTTGGACACCCCTGTATTCCTGAGGTCTTCCTCATCTCCCTTATGTTTATTGTGTTAATCCCATCCTAGCTCCCAGAAGGCAACATCACATCACATTTTCTTTGTTATAGACTATGAGCCTGGCTCTTCACCATGAAGCTAGTTGCAGTTACAGTTATTTCATCTGTCTGTCTCCTGGCTTCCTGACTGTGAGTTTGAAGAGTTTGGGGTGTGCATGTCCTTTTCTGTGCATTGTGCTCTGTGGGAGCTGCAGCTCAGTCAGCCTGAGCAGTCGCTAAGCCCACATGGGAGATTCTCCACAAACAAATCCTTTGCTGCAGAGCCACCTCTGCCCTGTTACTGCTATCTTCTTGTATGCTGTCAGCCTGCTGAGACCCACAGCAAGATGTACAAACACAGAACAGACATCTACCTTTTGGGAGTGAGAAAAATGGTTGAAGTTTGTTGGGCTTGCTCAGGGTGAGGGGTGGTGGAAGAGCAATGCCAACGGTCAGCCATGTACATTCACATCTGCACTTGCAGTTGGGATGGTTTCTTGCCATGTCAGCACGTGAAGAAGGCATCAGTAACTGAAGCCTCTTGTGCCTGCTCTTGCTAACCATCACAGGTAAGCAGTTTCCCATACCTGCCTCAGATAAGAGAAATTTATGGTGAGAATAGGAAGGAGGACTTTGTAGTCACTCTGGGAGGTGGAGGAGAGTGCAGACATGTAAGAGGGGAAGTGTAGGGGAATGTGGTATTGGTAAGTGGGGCTCTGCCATGTTGGCAGAGCAGAGGGTAAGTGGCAATGCATTATGAGTAGAGGTAGCATAATGGTGTGGAAATCTCTATGTGCCATGCCCACAACAAATGTGAGCTCACCAACACCATTCCTCAGTTCATGAGGACTGTATACGCTACTGCTTTGAGGACTAAATTTGCTTTTCGTTGGTGTGCCAGTTCTCCTTCCTCATCTGCTTTGATCTCTTGTAAGAAGTTCCTGCAGTTCCCACTTTTCTTCTTTGTAAGCTCTGCTGGTCTCTGCATCTGCTGCAACAGAAGCATCTGCTTCAGACAAGGGCTGACAGAGTCTGAGCCCACACTGGTTGTACTGAACAAAACATAGTACGTAGTTACCCTTGAATGGTTAATTTTCATATCTGCATTCCTGGTTTTCCCCTGCTTGTGCTTCTCTGCCTCACTTCTTCACTGACTGTTGACAATTTGCATTTGAAGTAGTTTGCTGCAGTATTAGCAGATGTTTTGTGACAGTTTGGGATGCCAAACTGGGTACTATTCATCTCCCCAAATGTACATCTGCCTTCTTGCCCTGCTTGGCAAATCTAGCAGCTCAGGGATTAGCCTCTCTAGACTGGGCTTTCAGAAACAGACTTTAATTAAAGGTGCAGGATGGAGCTGGGCAATCACCTCTGATTACTGGTGCAAATGCTTTAAGAAGAGAAATTAGAGCAATGGCGTATTAAGAGGTGGGTTCTCAGGTCTTACTATCTCAAGCAGTTCAGTCTTTTAAAGTGATTTGGCCAGATTCTGCCTTCTGCTACCTGTGTGCAAATCTTAAGTAACTCCAGTACACCGAAGATGTTGCAGAGCAGATTGGTGACTTTGCTCCTTCAGGCAGAGGTTGTTTTGAGTTCAGTGCTCCAGAGTGCATTACTCAGATCCGTAAGTGAAAACAGAGGACTGCTCTGTGTTTAATGCTCATATGACCCTGTTGTCATGTTACTCCTTACTACTATATTACTCATCTTTTGCTGGCAACTCGGGATTAATGTTTGGTATTTTCTAGGATGGTATAATTATTCAAATCCCACCACTTGCACAGCAGTGCACAGCATGTGCCAAGTGAGTAATTTTAAAGTTAATTACAGAAACATAATTACTTGATTGGCAAGTTAAAATGGTTCTGAAAGAGAAGCTAGAGATGCACCCAGAGAACTAAAGAGCCCCCCTCACCCTGTTTTTCCATGGTCTCCAAAGCATTCTGTGCTTCCCAAATGACTGTGAGTAAAATACAGCAAATATTAAATTATGTTGTGTGTTAACAAATTGCAGCATCCTATCTGTTGGCCCTGAGTAGTGTCTCAGTATATTATGGACCTGTTAAAAAAAAAACAAAACAAACCCAATTCTTGTTATGAGTATGGATGTAAGGGAAAAGGTAGGTAGTATGAAAATGTTTGCTCTTTTGGGATGCTAGCTTGACTTCAACCACCTGTTACAGCATTAACTGAAGCCTCAGGTTACTGCTGTAGAAGCAGCATAGAGGAGATGTCTTGAGCCAGCTGAGAAAGCAAGTTGAGAGAGGTCATTTCACAGAGCGTGAGCGTGCTGGACCCTGGTGTCACAGCAGAGTTTCCTGTTCAAAGATGGATCTGAAAGGATTTAGCCATTAAACACAGGGTCGAGAGCAGTCCTGGGGTGAGAGCATGGAATTGGATTTCCATATGAGGAAATGTAAATGTCTTCTTTGCCAAACAGGTCTCTGAGAAAGAGGCAAAGTCAAATGAATAGTTTTTTTGAGGCTAGAATATTTTATTTTGAGCTTGAACATTCTTTTAAATTTTACTGCTTCTCTTTTACTATCAGTTATACATCCATACTTAATTAGAAGAGAGAGGTTTATTAGTGAAACTGAAGTAAAAGATGTATATAGCAACTGGGGAAGCATGTTTAAATTTTACTGAAATGAAATTAGAGTAAGTTAGAGGTTTTGATGGCTCAGGTTTGGCTAAATGCACAGCACCCCACAGGCTTCATGCCTGTCAGCAGTTGACCCCCACCAAAACATGCTATCAGAGTTTAATTCTGCTTTGCTGCCTAGCATAGCTCACCCATTGTCCTGCTCCACCTCCATCTCCTGGTAGCTACAAATGGAGTAGTTTGTTTGGGCTGGAAAAGTGGAGAGGGAAAAAAAACAGAGGAGTAAAAGCCAGCTTCTCTGAGGCAGTTCTCTGCCGGGGCAGCTCTGCAAGAGTTCACCCACCTGTCATTAGCAGCCACAGGAATCAGCTGGAATTGTAACAGCCTGAGCATAAGGTCAAGAGCAAGGACTATATGTGTATATGGTCATCCTTACCAATACAGGATTTTAAATTACATATAGATATTTAAAAAATAATTGTATTGGTTGATAGAAATTACCCAAGTCAACGCCAGTTATGGTCATCCTTACCAATACAGGATTTTAAATTATATATAGATATTTTAAAAAATAATTGTATTGATTGATAGAAATTACCCAAGTCAATGCCAGTTATGGTCCTTCTTACCAATACAGGATTTTAAATTACATATAGACATTAAAAAAATAATTGTATTGATTGATAGAAGTTACCCAAGTCAATGCCAGTTACGGTCCTCCTTACCAATACAGGATTTTAAATTATATAGAGATATTTAAAAAAATAATTGTATTGATTGATAGAAATTACCCAAGTCAATGCCAGTTATGGTCATCCTTACCAATACAAGATTTTAAATTACATATAGACATAAAAAAAATAATTGTATTGATTGATAGAAATTACCCAAGTCAATGCCAGTGAAAAGGCTGACTGGAATGGATATGTTTCTGTTAATTTATCTCATTTTAAGTGACACTGGAAGATTTCTCCATGAGATGCTGACATTGCAGACAGCTGTCACAATACTTTTATGTGTGTCTTACTCTGTGTTTATTTGACATGAGGAATGGCATTTGTATGGCAGGTTGTGGAGCTGGGATGGTGACAACCATGTACCACCACTGGCTACCGCCCTTGCCTCCAGCCCCACTGGCTGTGCTGGCTCTGACCAGGAGAGTGCCAAAGTCCTCTCCCGACACACAGTTACTGGAATTTTTCTATCCTTTCATGCTGAGCCACTGCTGCCTACATTGCTCAGGCACCCCAGAAGCCCTATAAACCTCTCCTGATCCAGGTTGCAGCTGTTTTGCCTTTCTCCCCATCACCAGCTGTCATGTCCAGAGACAAGTAACTTCTTTCCACGCAAATACCAAACCTCTGCTTCCCATTCCATCTGCGAGACAATCAAGGGTAGTAATACTCTGAGCAGCCAACATTCTGAGGTGCTTCAGCTGTGGACCACCATGGGTGGAACTTATCTATCTTAAGAACCTGCCTCATGTATCAGCAGGTTGGAGGCAAGGAGAGGTTTCAGGTATGCCCTGTAGAGAGGAGTGGATCTCGTTGTATGGGATGTTTGCAGGGGTTATTAACACAGTGCAGTGACTGTGGGTGTTAAAACTGGGTGCCTTGTCCACCTTTAAGAAGCTCCTTCATGAAGATGCTCAGCAGTGGCCAAGTACAGAAATGTAATCCTAAATCTAAAAAAGGGACTAAAGAGGTTTTTGAAAACTGAGGAAATTTTAGAAAATACCTAAAATACACTTTTCTTCTAAGAACTGTATCACTAGATTGAGATCATAGTGTAAGTTTTATCAGTGGAGAGAGAACAAGCGGCTACACTTCAGGGCAGGTCCAGAGAGACAATGTTGTCTCCATACAGATGGCCTCAGGGCTAAGGTGGTAAAAAAGTGTGCCCGGGACACTGAAACAGCAAATCCTTTCTACTAATTAAACCTCAGTAATTATCTGAGCTCTTGGGAGATGACTGCACAGTGTTGAAACATCCTGCAGGAATTCAGATAAGCTCTTTGTAGAGAAAATCCTGATTTACAGACAGCTGCTTTCCACTGCCTCTAGTACAAGGTGATTAAAGGTTTTCTTAAAAAAATACTATCAGTGTTTATACTTTCTCAGGGATAATATTTATCCCATGTTGCATGCACACAAATAGCTGACATAGGGGGGGTTGTTAAGTTTTATGAAAAGACAACAAGACCTTTACTACTGCTTGGTGAATTCTCACCCTTCTGCTGAGTGGTTTCTCAGGAGGTTACACTCTTTTGGAGCTGTACTTAAATACAGTCCGGGAGCTAGGGCTGAAGGCCTCGCATCCAATAATCCTGTAATGCTCAGGCTCTGCTGATATCAGTGGAACTGTATGGGTAAGGATTCCTAGAGTAAGGATTTTTGTGTTTTCCCTATATTACATTTGAAGGTTCAACATTAGCAGTGACAGTTTTTGAGAGTATTTTGCTAAGCTCAGTTTTGTTTTTTTTTTCACAAAATACAACTAAAACAATGAAAAATAATGTTTCTAAAGATATTAATAGCAATTTACTCTTACTGTAATGAAGTGGAGATATATATACTTATTATTTATATATATATATATATATATATATATTCATTAGGCTTTGTGGAAAGTACAAACAGCC